>BPLS01010857.1:0-23338 GCA_019656275.1 Rhododendron kiyosumense | reverse complement strand
TTTTTTTTTTTTTGCTTTGTACGGTAGTTAATCTGTTTCAAAATTTACAACCCACCGACAGTGGATTTACTACCCTGTACGAGAAAAAATTGTTTTTTTTTTTTTTTTTGTGAAGAAATTGTGATTCCTGATTAAAAAAAAGCAGACTTGACCAGGTAAATACTTGTTTATTTTTCTCAAATTGATTGGTCTGATTTACGCACTTCAGACTTACTAATTTCACCTTTGTTTTTTGCAACAAAGAAAAGAATAAATGATTGAAGGTCTTTGGAAATTACATGGTGCAATGTGCCTTGAACAATAGGCAGGCTGTGTAATTCTCCTGTTTGTGTTGGCTGCTGCTGCTATCTTTTTATGGTTAGCTTGATTGTATAGAGTCCAGTGATTGTATTGTTGTATTTGGTCTTTGGGCTGATTGTGGAACTGATTGGTAGTTGAGATAGCCCATGTAGTTTGCTTTTGCCTTTTGAGACATGTTGTCGAGGTTGCTAGTTGTGTTTTCTTCCTGCAAGTATCATTTTTGCCTATCCGTGGGGGGATGTCCCAGGACTCTCTTTTGTGCGTAGTTGGTTACATGTTTTGTGGTGGGTACGTGTCCAGCTATCGTTCATGTCCAGCTAGCCTTAGTATAGGTCTGGTTTGGTCTTCATTTGTGGCGTGGTAATGGTGTCTTACGGCTGTTTTGCTGTCAAGTATTGCTGTGTTGCTTCTGTCTTGCATCTGTTTTGCCGCTGTCCAGCAAGTTCTGTTGCTGTTTTGGTTGCTAGGCTCTGCTGCTGGTTGTGATACTCTGCTGCTGCTGCTTCTGCTTGTTCTGAACCTGCCCAGCAATTGGGTCCCATCCAGATTAGGCTGCAACAATTGGGTACTGCCCAAGTTCTGCTCATATCACATGGTTGGCTCATCTCTATGACTAGTTGGAATGCTTTCCTTCATAGCCCTATGTTATCTTTTGTTAATCTATTGTCTTATATCGTTTTTTGTTTTCCCTCCCTCTTGGTAGATGAATGGAAAACAGCGTGTCTCAGTCATCTTATGTAGCCATTTGGCATAGGCAAAGTTTTGGTTATTTTCTTAGTTTGTAACCTTGTAACATTAACCTTGTTTGGTAGTCTTGTAGCACACATTTTGCTGTAACTTATTAGTTTGTTGGCTGTTGTTATGTTTTTCTGGTGGTAGCACTTTTGCCACTCCAGCGGGAGGTGGTTTCAGTTCTGAAGGGTCGCAAAGCGGGTAATAAATGTTGTAAATATCAATATCTCCAACCTCTGCACCTCCTTGGTCTTGATATTGATAGCACTGGCTTGTAAAATTACCATTAACATAGTCACAATTCTCGGTTATACCGGCGTGTGTTTCATTGGAGTTCAAAGCATGTGTCCAGTAGTAGTCGTAGATGCCCTTGTTACTTGTATTATCATCAATCCAAGCATTCCCAATCTTCCAAGTCATTGCCCAAGCAAACACACACTTTACTAACTTTGAAGAAACTAAAACCTATCTTACAACAAATTGATTAGACTGAAAACACAAGTCCCACAATAAAATAAAATAAAATAAAAAACACAAGTCGTTTCCAAATAAATTACAAATCACACCAAATGTATCTAAATTACAATTCGTCAATCTTCCAAGTCATAACAATCTCTAACTAATTTAAGTCTCTCTATTACTTAGCCATTTTCTCCATTTCCATTTCCGCACGAACCCGTCTTCTCACGAGTCATTTTTCCATCCCTGAAGAACGAATTGATCATAAGATGAATAAAAGAAGAAAAAAATGCAAACACTTGTAACAGTAAAAATTTAAAGAATTAATAATAACAAGTACAAACACTTACAATTTTCACTCATTGTCAGTGTCGTCCTCATCGTCGTCCTCATCAATTAACAATATATGGATAAAGCACTAAAAGATGGAAAACAATGATGAATCTTTGGATGGCAAAATTTTCCTCGGATTGTACCAAACTAAATGCACACATCACACCCCTTAACTTCCATTAAAACGTCGACATTCTTCAAAATGCACTTTGGTGCTAAGTACTTACCACAGATTAATTCATGCGTATCATCATCTATTGCAACCAACTTGATCCAAGACTCTCCTTTACCATATTCCTTCATCACCCATAACTCAACACCTAATCCATCATAGTTGCAAAGCATCATACGGAGGCATCCACCTAAAACATCCATTGTCGAAAAAGGCTTACAATTATCAATATAATCAGGTTGTAAAACCTCCCCATATGTCTCCTTAGCCAAATCAAGAGAGACAGACAATAATGACCTCGATCTCGACACGCCCAATCCAATGCAGCGCCCCATTCACAAATTTTCCTGAACCATTCACAGAATGAGGACAATCTCCAATCCTGCTCCAAGAATCAGTCCTTAATGTATGCACACGCAAATCATTATTAAGCTCACATGCAATATCTACATCCCCAATCCAACGATTCCAACAATGCAAAAAGCAAATAGCCCACGCATATTCATGACTTGATTAACTCGAATCAACAAATTAAAGAACAAACAATTTATCAATCTCTAACTTTTGCATCCACAAAATCAATGACAATACCAATGAAAATAATAGGTTGAATGAGTAGCAATAGGATTTAAATTTTACATGAATCGACTGCATCCTACAAAATGAAAGAGAAAATAATAAATAAAATAGAAATTTGTCCAATAATTATACTAGCAAAGAAAACGGCTTATTGGCATTTTTGGTCCCCAAAGTATTCAATCCGTTCCATTTTGGTCCCCAACGTATCAATTGCACAGATTTAGTCCCCCACGTTTTCAATTTGACTTTAAAGGGTCCCTGAGTCTAATGCCGTTTCAATTCCCCATCAAACTGAGGGGAAAGATGCTGAGAAAAAAAAAACTGAGGGGAAAGATTTAACAAAAAAAATTAAGTGTTCCAAATTTCAATCCGTTTGAATCGATGGAAAGATTTTAGTTTTCTGATCATTTTATCCTAAATGGTCATAATTAAATTTTGATTCTAGGGCTCTCGCTGATTAGGCCTAAAGAAGTCGTAGAATCAAATATCTCTTAGGGCTAATCAACGAGAGTCATAAAGTCAAAATTTAATTATGACCATTTAAGATAAAATGATCAGAAAACTAGAATCTTTCCACCCGTTCAAACGGATTGAAATTTGGAACATTTAATTTTTTTTTTAAATCTTTCCCCTCAGTTTTTTTTAAAAAAAATTAAGTGTTCCAAATTTCAATCCGTTTGAACGGGTGGAAAGATTTTAGTTTTCTGATCATTTTATCCTAAATGATCATAATTAAATTTTGACTTTATGACTCTCGTTGATTAGCCCTAAGAGATATTTGATTCTACGACTTCCTTAGGCCTAATCAACGAGAACCCTATAATCAAAATTTAATTATGACCATTTAGGATAAAATGATCAGAAAACTAAAATCTTTCCATCGGTACGGATTGAAATTTAGAACACTTAATTTTTTTTTAAAATCTTTCCCCTCAGTTTTTTTTTGCTCAGCATCTTTCCCCTAAGTTTGACGGGGAATTGAAACGGCGTTAGATTCAGGGACCCTTTAAAGTCAAATTGAAAACGTTGGGGACCAAAATGGAACGGATTGAATACTTTGGGGACCAAAAATGCCAATAAGCCCAAAGAAAACAAAATTGTGGAGAAATTTATTCTACAAAACTCGCACTATTGTGACTCTCTTGAAAATCTTGCAGACCTAGATCGGCCATATTCTCATTATCTGGCCTCTTATACAGCATGATCACTTAAATGGATAGACGCCTAGATATCTAATGATTTATGTAGATCTTGTACAGTAGTTGTATGCATATTCCAAAAGGCCAAATATTTTAGACCACTTCAAGTAATGATTCTCACCCTCCCAGATCATAGTTACCCAATCAATATGATAGTATACGCGAGTGAATAACAAAGGTAGTGTCAAGTCTGTTTTGTTTCCAACAACTCATTGGTTTGAACCCTAAACCTAATACAAAAAAAACCCCGTACATTTTTTCTTCAACAAATCATCAATTTCTTAAATAAAATAAAAAACATTTTTTTTTCAAGAACATAGTAGTAAATCCACTGTCAATGGGTTGTAAATTTTGAAACAGAAATCTAAAAATATGGAGAGACAAGACCGATTGGTTCAACCCTAAACCCCTAACTGGTTCGAAATCCTAACTTCAATTTGAATGAGAGAGAGAGAGAGAGAGAGAGAGAGAGAGAGAGAGACCTTCGATCTTCGGTTCTTCTTCGTGAGAGAGATACCTTCGATCTCCTGTTCTTCTTCGTTCGTGTTCTTCCGAATCGCCTCCGTTTCTCTCTCTATATGTGTAAAACATGGAATGAAGGAAAGGCCACAGAAAACCCCATTTTGTTATGACCCGTTTTCGTATACCCGGGGCTATTTGAGTGATTTTGACCCGCGAATTTGGCTTTTTAGATCTTGGCCGTTGAAGGAGGTCCGCATTTTTGGGTAAAATATGGTCCACGTAAGAGCTAGACCGTGTGTGTATGTATATGTGTATATATATATATACTCACACACACACTAGTGCTAACCCGTGTCTATGACACTACGCATCCTGGTTGAATGGGGATGACAGTTGTGTGATTTAGGTGAAAACTACAGGTACTTATCCGGAAAGTGGGAGGATGCACTACAGCCTTTGGGTCAAACGGATCTAAGCCGTTCCAACAACTTGTCTCCTCACCCTTCTGTTTTATACTCCCTCCGTCCCAAATTCTTTGTCCGGTCCGCAAAACGGAGTGTTAAAAATAATATAATTTTTTCAAAAAAAATTCAAACTTTTTTCACAAATTAAAAATACTCATTGATATCAAGTAAGTTGTTGAAAAACTTTTGATTTTTTCTTGAAAAATTGTATTATTTTTAACACTCCATTTTGCCCACCGGACAAAGAATTTGGGACGGAGGGAGTAATAGAGATTTCCCTTGTGAATACACGTATTTTGGCCATTGTTATTGGACCCTTAAATGCCTTGCATTTTTCTTTTGCTTCAAATAGTCTGAATGCTTAGTTGAATGCCATCAATCTTGGTTCTAATAAACATGGTTCTAGAACCTACATCAAGCTATAATCAGTAACTTGAATTCAAGTCTCACTGATTTTCAAAGTGAAACTGATTTTTGACTTAAGAGGTGGTAGTTTGACAGAAACTAAGTCGTTTGGATATCACGGAACAATGACGCTCTTGATAGAGCTCATTGTAGAAATGGATGGTTATAGCCGACCCCAAAGTAATTGGGACTTAATGGTTCTAATTGGTTTATAAGTAATTGGGACTTAAAGGTTCAGTTTGGTTTATCAATGTTTTTTTTTGTTTGTACGTGGAAATAATAACACTTCTTAAGTGAAGAAACCAGATGCAGCTCAATGCTTCATCGTTGTTGAGTACTTCAATACATTATACATCATTGTGGGTTTGGAAGCCAACTTCTTGTTGGGAAACCGAATCCCCAAGACCCAGTAATGACGCGTACAGATTAGACAACAAAAATAAAAAACCCTACAATGCGGAATTAGGGTTTTACCACAACTCCCGGCAACATGAACGCTGGTTGAACTTGTTATAGCACGCCTTGCTATAAACCACAAATATTGCTCGATCGTACCTTACGATCTTCTATCGTATTCCCTGCACGTCTAGAACACGAACCGAGTGTGGACTCTTTCATGATCTGTTTGCTCTCTCTAAGTCTGCCTTTATTTACTGAATAATAGAAAAACATCATTCTGACCTAAAGAGCATAACGTGTATATATAGGGTTACGCTAGGGACCTAAGGAGTAATAAGTCTGGACTCCCAGTGTAAATAAAAAAACCTAATCCCACCAGGATTTTATTTCTTATTTAACTAATTGTAATTCACCCTACTACAGAATTATAATTGCACTCCCGTCCTTATCTCAATTATATTACGAGCTCCATGATATTAAATACTTATTAATCTCCCCACGTTAAGATTACAGATACCCGTTGATTAAAATAAATTACTAACAATCTCTCACTTAATCAACATCTTAACTTGAGACTATCCGCTTAACTTATTCGATATGTCGGATACAAATATCCACCTGTAGGGTTTAACATAATCGAAACTTATAAGCTTACTCAAGGGGTATCATCAATCCCTACTGGGACGTGGATTTCATCAATAATTAATAGTTGTCATATACATAATGTTGTGATCCAACTCACCGAGACTATTGACCGTATAAAGATCTCACTCTTTAATGAATCAAAATCAACAACATTAAATATACACCTCTAATAATTATTTTTGGATTAAGAGCATAAGCATTCATAATAACCATGAGGTTCCAATTGTCTTATAAAGTTAGTATAAAGACAATTACCTCAATGCAGTCCCAGTTCAATACACACAAAGTGTACTAGCACAATGAGTTAGAACTAAACCGTTCCCTATAGTCAAGACAGACCTACTAAACATTGTACTACAGTCCTACCGATGGTGTGTCTAGTTCCATCTAAGACTGCGAACCATATCTTATATTTCACAAGAACTGATGATCTGATCTTCTGTGTGTAAGCCAAACTCTACACACCAGTTCATCTACTTTGTAAAATAAAAGACACTCATGCACAACATACAATAATATTATGCAAACATTGCTCATAAAAGATTCTCATAAAAATGGATAAAACTGATTAATAAATAGTAATTAAATATTAATCTATTACACAAAAGCATAACTTTTAGTATAATTTTCTGACAAACTCCCACTAAGACTCAAAACCATGCTGCCACGCATCTCACTTCCATTCCCTTTACGTGACTATCAAAAGTCTTAGCCGGTAAGCTCTTCGTAAAAGGGTTTGCCAGGTTGTTTGCCGATGCAATCTTGGTCACAGCAACATCACCTCTCTGAACGATCTCTCGAAATAGGTGATACTTACGCTCGACGTGTTTTCCTTCTTATGAGTCAATGGCTCCTTAGAATTAGCAATTCCATCACTATTGTCACAATAGATGTAAAAGCTAATTGCACTAAAGGAATCACTTCTAGATTCATCAAGAAGTTTCTAAGCCAAAACGGTCTCTTTGGCTGCTTAAGAAGCTACCACATACTCGGCCTCCATGGTGGAATCAATCAAAGCACGATTGCTTGATACTCCTCCAACTTATGGCTCCACCTCCTAAGGTAAACACATATCCCGAAGTAGACTTTCTGGAATCCTTATTTGACATAAAGTTTAAGTCAATGTACCCATGAGGTACCAGACTATCTGACTGGAACACCAACATATGATCTCTAGTTCTTTTTAGATACTTGAGTATATGTTTCACTGCAGTCCAATGCTCTTACACTGGATTACACTGAAATCTACTAACCATGCTAACAGCAAAGCAAATATCAGGTCTAGTACACAGCATAGCATACATGAGGCTTCCTACTGCCAAGGCATAAGGAACTGCCTTCATCTTCTCCATCTCCTCAGGTGTCTTGCGACACTGATCCTTGGATAGGTTGATTCCATGTCTAAAAAGGGAAGAACCCTTTCTTGGAATCCTGCATGCTAAAACGAGCAAGGATCTCATCGATATAAGTAACTTATGATAAGCCCAACATCCTATACTTGCGATCTCACATAAGCTTAATACCAAGGATGTGACCGGCTTCTCTTAAATCTTTCATATCGAATTAGCTAGATAGTCACACCTTCATCGAAGACAACATTCCCACATCGTTTCTGATTAGCATAATATCATCTACGTATAGTACCAGGAATACCACCACTTTTCCGTTGCGGTTCTTGTACACACATGACTCATCCGGACATTGATCAAAACTAAGAAAACGTGATTGCTTGATCAAAACGGATATTTCAAGATCTAGATACTTGCTTAAGTCCATGAATAGACTCCTTAAACTTGCATAACGTACGCTTTTGACCCTTTGCTATGAATCCATCTGATTCCATAATGTGGATGAGTTCGTCCAAATTTTTTATTCAGGAATGCAGATTTCACAGCCTTTTGTCAAAAATCTGCATCTTTATCTTCTAATTCCTCATTGTAGTTGCAGGGTTCAACATGTTGTTCTTCAGGGATCATATCATAAGATTCTCCCAAGAACGTATACCGATTGGGTAGGACAACAACCCTCCCACTACGATGAGGTACCAGTGTGTCAACAACTCTTTCTTGTAGTGTAACCTCCGGTTCTATTGGTGTTGAAGAAGTCTTTATCGGTCCTTCTCCTCTCAATTTCTTTAGAACAATCTTGCTTCTGGGCTTGTGGTCTATTTCATAGTCCTTCACTAAGTATCAAGCATTGGTGCTAATAATGACCTTCTGATTCTTAGGACTATAAAATAATCCACATTTCGTTCATTTAAGGTACCCCACAAACAGACAAACTTATGTCCTTGATTCCAATTTATCTGCGTTCCCATTTAGCAAATGTTTTAGACTACCCCAAATCCGAACATGCTGCAGACTAGGTTTGCGCCCATTCCACAGTTCTGTGGGTGTAAATGGTACTGACTTAGATGGTACCAAGTTAAGAATGTACATTACTGTTTCTAGTGCATGTCCCCAAAACGAAATTGATAAATTTGAATAACTCATCATTGATCTCACCATATCTATAAGAGTCGTATTCCTTCTTTCTGCTAAACCATTTTGACGTGGATACTTTGTGCTGAAAACTGGGATGTAATCCCTTCAGCTAATAAGTACTCCTTAAACTCTCCCAAGAGGTATTCGCCACAACGATCAGATCGCAGTGTCTTACGACATTTACCTAAATGCTTCACCGTTTTCGCCCTAAACTCCTTGAATTTCTCAAAGCATTCAGACTTATGGTGCATCAAATAAATGTAAACATTGAGTAATTATCAATCAAAGTGATGAAATACTCAAAACCACCTCTTGCTTGGACATTCAAGGATCCACATAAGTCAGAATGAACCAATTTCAATGGCTCTTTGGCTCTATAACATTTTACTAATAAAAAAGTCTTTTGGTCATCTTACCATCTAAATAGGATTCACAGACTAGAAGTTTCTCAACTTCCAATGAACCTAAAGGTCCATCCTGACTAGTCTAAAAAACCTATTTAGACTAATATGACTAAGGTATAAGTGCCAAAGATACATTTGGTTCAATTTAGAAGGCTCAATTCTCTTACATGGCATATCATTAGTGTTATTCAATTTATGCAGTTGCACTGTAGGAAATATAGGATTAATAAAGTAGAGATTATCCACCAATAAACCAGAATAGATAAAACGTTTATTTAACTTAATAACCACAAAGTTATTAAAATAAACCAAATATCCATCTTTAATCAACTTAGAAACTGAAACCAAGTCTCTTCTAAGTATGAGAACATAAAGATAATCTCTCAAAATTAAACTCCTATTATTATTAAAATTTAAAATAACACTTCCTACTACAACTGCTGCTACTCTCGTAGCATTACCCATGTATAGATAAATCTCTCCATCACTGAGTCTTCTGGTTTCCTAGAACCCATGCAATAAATTACAAATATGATTAGTAGTTCACGTATCTACACACCAGGTACTGGCAGATGACACCACTAAACATGATTCAACGACTCGCGAAAAGATGAATAGAATAGATATTCATTCTTCCAGTGTTCTTGATGCTTGTAGTGAAAACACTTGCCCGCAGGCTTTTTCACTCTACCTTGAGTCGCATAAACTGCCTCCATAACCTTTTTTCTGAGACTTGTTCTGCTTCTTCTTGCCTTTCAGCTTAGAAGTAGAAACCTTCTCTGCCACTAACACTGATGGTGGTTTCTTCACAACCAAAAGACCCTCAGCTGCTTGGAGTTCCTTAAGAAGTTTCGCCAAAGATAAATACATTTTGTTCATATAATAGTTCAGGCGAAATTACTTAAAATTCTCAGACTGCAGTGAGTTAAGAACGAAATCGATCTGGGTTTTCCCATCAATTTCAGCTCCAAGAATCTCTAGTTCATTAAGAAGAGCTATCATTTTCAGAACATTATCCTTAATCGGGGTCCTTTCAACATGGGTGATACTCACCCATTTTTTTATAAAATTTTACTTTCTGTTCTGTGGTATTCTCATTAGGTCTAGGAGGGCACACCTCAGACAACACAAAATTGTGGCCTTCAGCAATTAACACAATATCCAAGTTCCTTTTTCAGTCAATATAATTCGATCCAGTAAGTTTATTTTCTTTGAGAATAATGACAAGTGGATTGAAAAAACCCATTTTTGAATCTGAGAATCACATAATAACAATTATGAAGGGCAATAAAAACTTTGAATTTCATTTTAATATTGGTTCCCTTAACCACATGTTAAAAGAAAAACATTGGCAACCCTACACACCGTAAAAAGCATGCCTCGATGGGAAGTCTCTACTTTTTATCATTTGTGTAGATAGACACAACCTTTTAATTTTACTATCTAGACACTATACCGTGCCAAGCAAAATTAAATAGCCAATATAACTTCGGTCCTATAAATAATAATAGTGACTCAGATGGTGAGGATACTATTATTTACAGCTAAGTGTATACCATTACCTAGCCCCATGACCCATTGTTCCGTAATGAATTACCTCAGATGGTGAAGTAATTCACACAACAATTATCATAGACCTATCTTTTAAGAAAGTTTGTACCGATGAGGCCATAATTAATTTTACCCGATGGGGGGGAAGGTTCTAAAACCATCACACAAAATTAATTATATCATCTATATACTAGTAATGGAGACCGTGGGATTTATAAAAAATAAACTCCCTCTCCCATTTAGTTATTTAAAATAAATTTGTGAGGGTTATCAAAATTTTCGAGTTTGCAAAACCGCGATCTAGGTCAAAGCCATTTATCACCATGTTGTCCCAATATAGTAAACTATCACATATGCAAACATTATGGAAACACAAATAGTAAGGAAACACAAGATAAAGAATCCAGCTATTATGGTCAAAGATGCAATCCTTGAGCAGCAAGGAATTCTTCCAAACTTGAAATCCTTAAGCAATAAGGAGTCCTTCCAAACTTGAAATCCTTAAGCAATTTTTCCGAACTTGAAATCCTTCAACTATACTTGTGTAGAAGGTTTAAATACTTTGAATCAATCAAGGAAACCAAAATCCAACCGTGCTTAAGCAAAAAAATTCGGATTTAACATATTCCCGCGTAAATTGCACAGCCTTCAGTATTTTGGCCATATCTTCCTCATCCGATCTCCAAATGAAGTGATTCAACTTGGGTTGAATTCCAAATTCAATTATCTATAACTTTCGTGAAGAACAGATTTCCTAATTCTAACGTTTACTGGGTCGAAACAGCCCTGCAATCAGACCCTACGAATCTGGAAAAAATCTGTTGCAAGCCAAACAATTTGTATCTTTTGTATCTTCCATCTTCGATCTCCGAATAACCGTCGAATGCTATTACAATCGAAGAAACATACAAATATTGATCTTATGCCTCCATTGGAGTTCACATGCTACGTTAATTATTACAACTATGAAAAATAATCGTGGCACCCAATAAATAACACATGCTATGTTAATTATTACAATCACGAAAAATAATCGTGGTACCCAATAAATAACAATAACCACGGAAAAATTATTGTGGGATCCAATCACATAAAATCAACAAAAATCATGTGACCATAATAGCTGGGTAAGAATGCTGCAAAACAGAGTTAGCACAGTTCTACGTTCTACCTTCTATAACCTACGGACAACATGGCATGTTTAATCCATACGCGTGATTACAGCCTGCTCTGATACCACTGTTGGGAAACCGAATCCCCAAGACCCAGTAATGACGCGTACAGATTAGACAACAAAAATAAAAAACCCTACAATGTGGAATTAGGGTTTTACCACAACTTCCGGCGACACGAACGCTGGTTGAACTTGTTATAGCACGCTTTGCTATAAACCACGAATACTGCTCGATCGTACCTTACGATCTTCTATCGTATTCCCTGCACGTCTAGAACACGAACCGAGTGTGGACTCTTTCATGATCTGTTTGCTCTCTCTAAGTCTGCCTCTATTTACTGAATAATAGAAAAACATCATCCTGACCTAGAGAGCATAACGTGTATATATAGGGCTATGATAGAGACCTAAGGAGTAATAAGTCTGGACTCCCAGTGTAAATAAAAAAACTTAATCCTACCAGGATTTTATTTCTTATTTAACTAATTATAATTCACCCCACTACAGAATTATAATTGCACTCCCGTCCTTATCTCAATTATATTACGAGCCCCATGATATTAAATACTTATTAATCTCCCCACGTTAAGATTACAGATTACCGTTGATTAAAATAAATTACTAACACTTCTAACAGTATTCATCATACACAGTTTAAGTTTGATGATGTTTCATATCAAAGTGAACTAAAAGTAAAATAAATGGGATACCTGTCCCTATCCGTTGATTATTTAGTTGGAGATATAAAATCTTTTCACGGAATCCACAATATAACAGTCTGTTTCTGGGGTGATCAATATATGTCCTGCTATTGTACTGTTACCCCAAAAAGAGTTTATTTAACATAGCACTCCCCACTTTTCATACTCAAACTCTGGGTCCTACACTTTCAAGTTTGATTCAACTTATGGATGTGCATTAACTCTGCATACGATTATGCTTGGACTGTCCATGCTTGCAGGTAGATGTCTACCCCTTAAAGATACACCTGACCGAGACACTGTACCATATGATATGGGGGTATCTCTTCCCAGAAGAACAACAAGACTACCAAAGGCGGCAGGTTAGTCCTTTCATGTTTGTAATTTTTTGGTTTGTGGCTTTCTATTTGGGAACTAATACAATTGTCAAATTATATGGTAATATCAGGAAGTTTGGAAGGTTTCCACCTCTTCAGGACCAAAAAGTGTAAAGAAAGTTTCATCTCTGGCTGAAGCTTTTGCATCAAGCAGTCCCCCAACAAAAGAACCGGAGGTTTCCTCCAAACCAAACCCATTTTTGGTACCCTTTATATTTGGGATTAGGAAATCTTCTCTTCACGCAGATTCCTTGCAAGTAAGTTTTTTGGAGCTTATTCCATATTCGATTATTGTTTCTGGATGGCTTTGATGGTCTTTTATGTGTAAGGAAATTAGAAATGTTGAGTACAAGGCAATTTAAAAATTAATGCCTTTTGGCCCGTTTGTCAGAATGATCTTCAGGATTTTGGGTGGTTTCATGTTGAATGCATACTCTTAGGTTTGTTTGTCTGTCTGGATTAAAGCACCAGATTGGACTATAAATTGAAGATTTATCAGATATGAAATCCCAAAATTTTGGTATTATGTAAGATATGGGGAACATTGTGTTATTGAGCCCCTCCCTATTACTCCAATGCGATTACGTATCTTGTGAGACCCTTCTCTATTAGTCCAGTCAAACATGCCGGGCCTTACAGAAATAACTTATTTATCCTTTGAATAGTAACCACTTATATAACCCTTTAATATCATGAAGATATCGAAGTTGCAGAACAGAAAAGATAACATAGGTGGTGGTTCAACTCCTGAGCTAAGATGAACCTCTTCGTTTGACAGAACATGGGAAGAAAATGTGGTTGAATCTGTGGCAATTGAACTTGTATTACAGGTTCATTCATCTGGCATTTCTCCATCTAAAAGTGGGTCGCTTTCTCTTGAACAGCCGGAGGAACACACTGAAAATAAGTCAAAAGAGATGAAACCTATTAGACCTGGTCGTTCTTCTCTTAAAGCAAAGAAGGTAGGAAAGAGGACGGATGATAAACTATCCAAGCCTCGTAAAATGAGGACGTTTCACAATGTCCAGATAAGCCAAGTTACTTCAGTCATCCGCTCGGAAATTTTAGAAAGAGGCTCACCTCTTTTTTCTTACTGCCCAATCCACTTCAATTTTGGGCCTTAGCTGACAATAGTGAAAAGAACTGTTCATCTCGTAGACCATGCAGAGCAAATCATTCATGCAAAAAGATCAGCTTGATCGAACATCTATAGCTACATGAACACATTGCAATTTTGTAAGATCACCTCCTATTTGTCCTTCAATGTTTTCTTGCACAAATGTGAACAACGTTTTTATATGTGCTGTGTGTGATCTTCTCTGTGCGGTCTATGAATTGAACTATTCTGATCACCATTGTAGGCCCATCCCAAAAATGGACCAGACTAGACAATAGGAAACAAGAGGTGAGCGCTTCTGAAATTAATCTGTTGGTTTATATGGTGTGGTGGTGCATTTTTAATTATTTATCTATGCACAATGGAGTAGGTTGAACTACTTGTCCGTTATGGAGGGCCTCCATTGTCTATCACCGAGCTGAGGTTACTGATGGATGCTTTTCACCTTGTTGACTTCACTGGAACTTGGGGGCAACTGTTTTCACGAGTTAAGAAGCATGTGATTTGGGGTGTCTTTGTTAATAATTTATTTTAATCAACGGGTATCTGTAATCTTAACGTTGGGAGATTAATAAGTATTTAATATTATGGAGCTCGTAATATAATTGAGATAAGGACGGGAGAGCAATTATAATTCTGTTGTGGGGTGAATTATAATTAGTGAAATAACAAATAGAATCCTGGTGGGATTATATTTTCTTATTTACACTGGAAGCTCAGACTTATTACTCCTTAGGTCCCTATCGTTACCCTATATATACACGTTATGCTCTCTAGGTCAGACAGACGTTTTTCTATTTTTTACGAAGTTGAGGCAAACTTAGAGAGAGCAAACAGATCACGAAAGAATCCACACTCGATTCGTGTTCTAGACATATAAGGAATACGATAGAAGATCGCAAGGTACGGTCGAGCAGTATTTGTGGTTTATAGCAAGGTGTGCTTTAACAAGTTCAACCAGCGTTCGTGTCATAGGGAGTTGTGGTAAAACCCTAATTCCGTCTTGTAGGGTTTTTACAATTTTTGTTGTCTAATCTATACACGTCATTACTGGATCTTGGGGATTCGGTTTCCTAACAGTGGTATCAGAGCAGGCTGTAATCATGCGTATGGATTAAACAAGCCATGTTGTCCATTGGTTATAGAGTGTAGAACGTAGAACTGTGCTAACCCTGTTTTGCAGCGTTCTTACTCAGCTATTATGGTCACATGATTTTTGTTGATTTTATGTGATTGGATCCCATGATAATTTTTTTGTGGTTATTGTTATTTATTGGGTACCACGATTATTTTTCGCGGTTATAATAATTAACGTAGCATGTGTTATTTATTGGGTGCCACGATTATTTTTCGTGGTTGTAATAATTAACGTAGCATGTGAACTCCATTAGAGGCATAAGATCAATATTTGTATGTTTCTTCAATTGTAATAGCATTCGACGGTTGTTCGAAGATCGAAAATGTTAGATACAAAAGATACAAGCTGTTTGGCTTGCAACAGATTTTTTTCAGATTCGTATGGTCTGATTGCAAGGTTATTTCGACCCAGTAAACGTTGGAATTGGAAAATATGTTCTTCACAAAAGTTGTAGATAATTGAATTTTGAATCCAACCCAATCTGAATCACTTCAATTGGAGGTCGGATGAGGAAGATATGGCTAAAATACTGAAGGTTGTGCAATTTACGAGGGAATATGTCAAATCCAAATTTTCTTGCCGAAGCACGGTTGGATTTTGGTTTCCTTGATTGATTCATAGTATCTTAGTCTTTCACGCAAGTATAGCTGAAGGATTGCTTAAGGATTTCAAATTTGGAAGGACTCCTTATTGCTTAAAGATTTTAAGTTTGGAAGGATTCCTTGTTGCTCAAGGATTGCATCATTGACCATAATAGCTGAATTCTTTATCATGTGTTTCCTTATTATTTGTGTTTCTATATTATTTGCATATGTGATAGTTTACCATATTGGGACAACATGGTGATAATTGACTTTGATCTGGATCGCGGTTTTGCAAACTCAAAAATTTTGATAAGCCTCTCAAATTTTTTTAAATAACTAAGTGGGAGAGGGAGTTTATTTTTTATAAATCCTACGGTCTCCATTACTAGTATGTAGATGATATAATTAATTTTGTATGATGGTTTTAGAACCTTTCCTCCCATCGGGTAAAATTAATTATGGCCTCATCGGTACAAACTTCCTTAAAGGATAGGTCTATGATAATTGTTGTGTGAATTACTTCACCATCTAAGGTAATTCATAATGGAACAATGAGTCATGGGGCAAGGTAATGGTATACACTTAACTATAAATAATAGTATCCTCACTATCTGAGCCACTATTATTATTTATAAGACCGGAATTATATTGGCTATTTAATTTTGCTTGGCACAGTATAGTGTTTGCTGGATAGTAAAATTAAAAGGTTGTGCCTATCTATACGAATAATGAAGAGTAGACGACCTTCCTATCGAGGCATACTCTTCACGGTGTGTAGGGTTGCCAATGTTTTTCTTTTTAACATATGGTTGAGGGAACCAATATTAAAATGAAATTCAAAATTTTTATTACCCTTCATAATTGTTTTTATGTGATTCTCAGATTCAAAAATGGATTTTTTTCAATCCACTTGTCATTATTCTCAAAGAAAATAAACTTATTAGATCGAATTATATTGACTGAAAAAGGAACTTGGATATTGTGTTAACTGCTGAAGGCTACAATTTTTGTGCTGTCTGAGGTGTGCCCTCCTAGACCTGATGAGAATGCCACAGAACAGAAAGTAAAATTTTATAAAAAAATGGTGAGTATCGCCCATGTTGAAAGGACCCCGATTTAGGATCAGGTTCTGAAAATGATAGCTCTTCTTAATGAACTAGAGATCCTTGGACTTGAAATCGATGGGAAAACCCAGATCGATTTCGTTTTTAACTCACTGGAGTCTGAGAGTTTTAAGTAATTTCGCCTGAACTATTATGTGAGCAAAATGCATTTATCTTTGGCAAAACTTCTTAAGGAACTCCAAGCAGCTTAAGGTCTTTTGGTTGTGAAGAAACCACCATCAGTGTTAGTGGCAGAGAAGGTTTCTACTTCTAAACTGAAAGGCAAGAAGAAGCAGAATAACTCTCGGAAAAAAGGTTATGGAGGCAGTTTATGCCCCTCAAGGTAGAGTGAAAAAGCCTGCGGGTAAGTGTTTTCACTACAAACAGTAAGAGCACTGGGAGAAGGAATGTTTATTCTATCTCAATAAAGTGAATAATCAAGATAGATCTTTTCACTAGTCGTTGAATTATGTTTAGTGGTGTTATCTGCCAGTACCTGGTGTGTAGATATGAGAATCACTAATCATATTTGTAATTTGTTGCATGGGTTCCAGGAAATCAGAAGACTCGGTGATGGAGAGATTTATCTACGCATGGGTAATTGCTACGAGAGTGGCAGTAGTTGTAGTAGGAAATGTTATTTTAAATTTTAGTAATAATAGGAGTTTAATTTTGAGAGATTGTCTTTATGTTCTCACACTTGGAAGAAACTTGGTTTCAGTTTCTAAATTAATAAAGGATGGATATTTGGTTTATTTTAGTGACTCTATATTTATTAAGTTAAATAAACATTTTATCTGTTCTGGTTCATTGGTGGATGATCTCTACATTATTAATCTTATATTTCCTGCAGTGCAACTGCATGAATTGAATAACACTAATAATTTACTATGTAAGAGAAAAGAGCCTTCTAAATTGAACCAAACGTATCTTTGGCACTTACATCTTGGTCATATTAATCTGAATAGAATTTTTAGACTGGTTAGAAATGGACCTTTAAGCTCATTAGAAGTCAAGGAACTTCCAATCTGTGAATCCTGTTTGAAAGGTAAGATAACCAAAAGACCTTTTCCAGCAAAAGGATATAGAGCCAAAGAGCTGTTGGAATTGGTTCACTTTGATTTGTGTGGGCCTATGAATGTCCAAACTAGAGGTGGTTTTGAGTATTTTGTCACTTTGATTGATAATTACTCAATATTTGGATACATTTATTTGATGCACCATAAGTCTGAATACTTTGAAAAATTTAGGGAGTATAGGGCGGAAACGGAGAAGCATCTTGGTAAATATCTCAAGACATTGCGATCTAATCGTAGTGGCGAATACCTCTTGGGAGAGTTTAAGGACTACTTGTCAGCTGAAGGGATTACATCCCAGTTGTCAGCTATAGGTATGCCACAATAAAATGGTGTAGCAGAGAGAAGGAATAGAACTCTTATAGATATGGTCAGATCATTGATGAGTTATTCAATTTTAGCAATTTCGTTTTGGGGACATGCACTAAAAACAGCAACGTACATTCGTAACTTGGTGCCATCTAAGTCAGTACTATCTACACCCACAGAACTGTGGACTGGGCGTAGTCTGCAGGATATTCGGATTTGGGGTAGTCCAGCACATGTGCTGAATGGGAACGCAGATAAATTGGAATTGAGGACAGAAGTTTGCTTGTTTGTGGGGTACCCTAGAGGAACGAAAGGTGGATTGTTTTATAATCCTACGGATAAGAAGGTCATTGTTAGCCATAATGCTCGGTTCTTAGAAGAGGATTATATAATAGAATACAAGCCCAGAAGCAAGATTGTTCTAAAGAAATTAAGAGGAGAAGGACTGATAAAGACTTCTTCAACACCAATAGTACAGGAGGTTACACTGCAAGAAAGAGTTGTTGACACACCAGTACCTCATCGTAGTGGGAGGGTTGTTATCCCACCCAATCGGTATACGTTCTTGGGAGAATCTTATGATATGATCCTTGAAGAATAACATGCTGAACTCTGTAACTAAAATAAGGAACTAGAAGATAAGGATACAAATTTTTGACAAAAGATTGTGAAATCTGCATTCCTTAATAAAAATTTGGATAAACACAGCGACATAATAGAATCAGATGGATTCATAGCAAAGGTTTAAGAGCGTACGTTATGCAAGCTTAAGGAGTCTATTCATGGACTCAAGCAAGCATCTAGATCTTGAAATATCCGTTTTGATCAAGCAATCACGTTTTCTTGGTTTTGATCAATGTCCGGATGAGTCATGTGTGTACAAGAATTGCAATGGAAAAGTGGTGGTATTCCTGGTACTATATGTAGATGATATTTTTTTAATCGGAAACGATGTGGGAATGTTATCTTCGATAAAGGTGTGACTATCTAGCCTATTCAATATGAAGGACTTGGGAGAAGCTGGTCACATCCATGAGATTAAGCTTATGCGAGATCACAAGTATAGGATGTTTGGCTTATTATAAGCTACTTATATCGATGAGATCCTTGCTCATTTTAGCATGCAGGATTCCAAGAAAGGGTTCCTCCCTTTTTAGACATGGAATCAACCTATCCAAGGATCAGTGTCGTAAGACACCTGAGGAGATGGAGAAGATGAAGGCAGTTCCTTATGCCTTGGCAGTAGGAAGCTTCATGTATGTTATGCTGTATACTAGACCTGATATTTGCTTTGCTGTTAGCATGGTTAGTAGATTTCAGTGTAATCCAGGGTAAGAGCATTGGACTGCAGTGAGATATATACTCAAGTATTTGAAAAGAACTAGAGATCATATGTTGATGTTCGAGTCAAATAGTGTAACGCCCCGATTTTTAAGAACATTAAATAAATAATTTTAAAACATAGTTTGTTATTTATTTAAATAAAGAGGATAATTAAGTCGTTACAGGTCCAAATAGTCTTGGAAATTTAAATAAAATTAATCCAAATCTCGGAAATGGTACTAAGATAATTTCTACTCTTCAGTGCGTCCGTCTTCTTCTGCAACTGCTTAGCCTTCAACTTCACCTTCGAATAAGGTTGAATAAAAACCCCAAGCGTAGGGCTAGATTGTCCGAAGCATAGTAAACCGGTAAGACCGGGATCGTACCACAGGGAATTTGATGATAGCTGTAACGCCCCCAAAATTAGGGTACGTTAAAAGGACATTTTATTTCAGAAAATAAAGAGAGTCACTGCTCTTATTACAACAAAAACCCTCACAGGAGTTCAATATTACAACAGAGAGGAATAACTAGGGTTTCCTATCTATAGCTTCTCTTGCTTCTCCATCCTAGCCAGCTCCCCTCGGCTCCGAACGCCTTCAAGGTGTACAGCTCGTCCTGTTCATCTACAAAATCTGACACATTATACCAGCGTCGCCACCGATATAATATGTCAGGGTCACCAAAAAGGCAATACCGTGAGCTACGAAAGCTCAATAGAGTAACCCCATACCCGCTAACCCATAACTTACAAACAGACGATCATAGAAATCAAACTAATAACGATAGCACAACCACAATCTCGTTGGTGTCCAAGTTTTTCCCGTGTTTCTCCTACGCAACTCATCGTAGACCGTGTCAATCATTTCCATTTACAAAACCATCTTTTCAAAATCATTTGCATTGGCTCCGTACCGCGGATAACCAAGCCATACACACCCAACCTCGGTTCCGTCGTTCCGGGTTCCCGAGTATCCTCACAATGGTTCCGCCGCACCGGGTTCCCATTGGCACACAAAACTTGCATTGGCTCCTCTCCACGGAAAACCAAGCCATATTACCAATAAGGCTACCACGTCCGGCCCGATTGGCAATCTTCACAAAGGGCTATCAAGTCCGGCCACATTGTGGTTTTCACAACCCACGCAATAGGCTACCAAGTCCGGCCACATTACGAGTTTTCATTCACACAACGGGCTACCAAGTCCGGCCACGTTGCGGTTTTCACAATCCACACGATGGGCTACCAAGTCCGGCCACATCGTGGTTTCAAAACACATTTCATCATTATCCATACCCTAGGTGTTACGTTTCTACTTTCTCGTTTCTCGTGTTTCGTCACATGCATAGACTCCGTGGTAGGACAAAAGTAAACATCATTCATCGTAATCCAACAAGATCATCCAACTCTATATTTAGCATGCTCGAATCAATGCTTAAAGCATAATGTCACAAGTAATACAAGCAATTCATCTTAAAGATCAAAATACAAATACTTACGTTCAAATGTAAATTCATCTTTCTTTGAAATTCAATCTTCTTTCTTTTTGGAAAGTTTAAAAGAACATATGTTTTTGAAACGATACTAGAGTTAGAAGGGTAAGATTAAACTACCTTGATCCGAAACTAGTCGGGGCCGAATAAGCTAGGTGGAATTTCTCCCGAATCTGGACCGAATTTCGGACGGCAGTAACTCGGTCAATCTTTGGCCAAATAGAGTCGTTCTTGGGTTGAAATCGAAGATCTCGAAACCCTCTACAACTCTCGTGAAGGAAGTTAATCCTAGAAATGAACTTAGGTTGGAGAAAAATGGCGATAAAGGAGAGGACAGTAAGCTGTCCAGAAATGAAAATCCAGAATTTTCACTGAGCTTCAGATGACAATATCTTTGTCATTTCT
Source organism: Rhododendron kiyosumense (assembly GCA_019656275.1). Taxonomy (NCBI): domain Eukaryota; kingdom Viridiplantae; phylum Streptophyta; class Magnoliopsida; order Ericales; family Ericaceae; genus Rhododendron; species Rhododendron kiyosumense. Next base: position 1,950 of record BPLS01010857.1, on the reverse strand, counting down.
TAACCGATTGGGGTGATTCTTGAGCCTAACTTCAAGGTTTCGAAGTGCTCTACAACTTTCCAGAAGGAAGTTGATCCTAAAAACTACTCTAAGCAGGAGAAAAATAAGGATTTCCGAAGGGCAGTAGGCTGCCTGGGACTGGAATCCGAGATTTCTAGAGAGAAGGAAGAGCTTTGGTTTGAGGTGTAAGTTCAAAGCATGAGAATGGCCTTCTATTTATAGGCAAGAGCTTGGCCCTCTCCTCTCTCTCTCTCTAAGTCTCACCTTGACACTTGGCAAGAGATCATGGAAGATCAAAGGAAATCCTAGGCTTGCATGGCTATTTTTGTACCAAGATTTGATCTTGGATCAATTGGATGGCTAGGATTGATCCTTGGTGGGCAAGAAAGAGATTGGTACAAGATCCAAGGGTCTAAAATTTGCAAGAGGTACAAAGAAGGTTAATGGAGGTGGTTTCCTTAGTTAGGAAGGAAGATTCATCCATGGATTTGAAGTACTTTGAAAGATCAAGCAAGTACCAATCAAATCTCCTTCCTCCTTCCTTCCTTCTTCCTCTCTCCCTCTCTCTCTCTCTCCGGCCTCTCTCTCCTCTCTCTCTCTCTCGGTTCTCTCTCCTCTCTCTCTCTCTCTCTCTCTCTCTCTCTCTCTCTCTCTCTCTCAAGTACACACACATATATATACATGCATACAAGTTCAAGAAAACAATAAACAAAAGGAGATTTGTACTAGAGATCAACGGAGATTTTAAAAGACTAGATTTTCCCATTAAAACAAATCAATAGGCACATGGGTTCATAGCCAATAAAAATAACCAAGTACTAGAGTAATATATACATAAGTACTTATGTATCAAAACCCTAACAAATCATAAATAAGGGTACTTTGGGAAATCTTGGTATTAAGTACTTTTTTATTAAAATAATGGGTACTTTGGCACATGGGTTTAAAAGAAAATATTAAATTAATCAACCCATGTACTATGTTGAAAGACGAACCTTTTACCCAATGGATAATAACCACCCTAACTTTTATTATCCAATGGATAATAGTTGCTAGGGAGATTATATAATAAAATAATCCAAAAAGGTACTTTAAAGTAATCAAAAAGTTATTGTTTTAATATTCTTAGTACTTTAACCAAGTAAACATTTAATATAAACAAATGGGGTTCTTTTATCCAATGGATAATAGTTTCCCTAACATTTATTGTCCAATGGACAAAGAATAAAACCAAAAATATTAAATGAAAAAGAATATTAAATTCTTAGTCTAGGGTTCAAAAGGTTCAAAAGGTTTACGAGGGGCAAAACGGTCATTTTCTGTTTAGGGAAAAGCAATTCGGTGACTTGCTAGCTCGGTTTCTCTAACACGTTGGTTAGAAACTAACTAGGCTTGCCAAATAGATTAAAGTGCCAAGAAACGAAATTTGAAGGGTAAAAACGTAATTATGACAAATTACAAGGAAATTAAAGAAATTCAAATAAAATTCAAATACTTAACGAAATTTTTAACGACCGAAAATCAGGGTCGTTACAATAGCTTAATCGGATTGTAGGTTAATATGGTAGAGTGCGGCGTTCAGGGCGGCCAACTAGGTTTGCTTTGAAACGGAGAAAAACGACAAGGCAAAAGACTAGGAAAACGCTTTGATTAACATGAAGAGGCAAGTCTAAGGATCTTCTAACCCTTGACAAAGGACGTTACCGGTTCTCAATATAACTCGGGCGAAAGTCACGACCGCGTGCTCACGCCCGGAGAATTTAGCTCTAATGACTACATTTCAAGAAAGATATGATTTAAACGGAGGCAAACCAACTTGTTTGACACATTTATCGAAAACATAGGAGGCCACGAGCCCTCGGCGAGCCGTTTGCCAAGACCGCTTGGCAAACGTCTTACCGACTAGTTAACACCCCTTGCTTAGACCAAAAATGCAAGTTAAGCTCTATT
>BPLS01010855.1:0-28516 GCA_019656275.1 Rhododendron kiyosumense | reverse complement strand
ATACAACATTGGCACTCCGGCCAAATAAGCTTAAAACTAGTACGTACCGATTGTTGAGTAATAAACAGTTTAGTCAAAAGGAAATTCTTGAAAAGAATAGTTACAAACCCATCTTCATCAAAAGGAAGTCAATTACAAAGATGACTAAGTAACTCAACACAAATAGCTTCCAAAAAAGTCTTTCACTTCCAAGCATACAATGCATGCAAGCTTATTACCCAACGTTTGAACTTGAAAAGAAAGATTAGTTGAGCTACACTAGCCCAGTACGAAAATCTTTACCGACATTATATGAAAACATGATGATTAGTGCAAAGGAAGGATAACAAGAAGGTATAGCTCAAACGACGAAATGCAATCAACTCAAGTATATGCCAAACATTCAAGACAACCATTCAAAGACATGCTATAATTTCTTTATGCCATAAGGTTCACAATACTCACGCAAATAACAACTTTGACACGACTCACTATCCCATATCTCCACCATCGGCATTTGCGCCCCTTGCATTGCCGTAGAATACCACAAGAGTCACCGTATTACCACCCCTAGCGTTATGGTGTAAACCAACATCTAAGGTCACTGTATTACCACCCCTTGCGTTACGAGACTTCCTAAATTGACCACCAACTCAAACAACTATTTCCTCACTCAAAATACAAATTAAAGCTTTCTCAGAACCTCATACATTCATGAAATACGTCACGACATGTCAATAATATCACAAATATGCCACAAACGTTCACAAGCAATCATTCATTCGCAAGTTGCTTCTTGTTGGCATTTTAAGTAAGTAAACTAATATCCATTCCTTACTAACGGAAGGTCAATGGGTCAAAAAAAACATTCACGAATCATAAAAAGCCATAATGACAAAACAAGAATCATAGAAGTAGCCAAAGGAGGTTGGGAGGCTGACACACCCCCACTCTAACAGTCATAACTTTTTGTGTACTTAGAGTCTTTAGGTGATTTTGGTGGCAATGAAAATCTAACTTCAAGACCTTCGAATCGATATAAAATTTGCCTGAACAGACATCGAACGAAGAAGTTATGGCCATTTGAAGTTGGGCTGAAACCCAGATGATGAGCAGAATTTTCCAGAGGGAGGAGGGATCGATGCCCCCATCACCAGGGATCGATCCCTGGGCTTACTGTACCAAAAATGGAAAGGGGGATCGATCCCCTAAGTTTAGGGATCGATCCCTACGTGATTTTGGGCAATTTTTTTGTAGATTTCGACAACTTTCGAAATGAATGAAGGGAGACAAACCAAGCTCGATTCTTGCATCAAATCATCATATAAACATGTAAAAGAGGTAAAGAAGTTCCTACCTCGTGACAATAACCAAGATCTACAAGATTTGAGCAAGCCCTAACCTCTTTAAACTTCGAAATCAAATAAAACCCTCCTCCAAGCTTGACCCAAGGATTCTCGAGTCCAAGAACGCGAATGGAAGGCCGGAGGGAGGTTGATTCTTGTTGGTTTTATGAGATGGAGCAAGGTTTTTGAGTGGGAGAAGAGAGAGAGAGAGATATATCGGTGGAGAGAGAGAAAAAAAACGGATGAGAGAGAGAGATGGGAGATAAAATGATTCTATACACCACACACACACACGCCTCATATACTCTTATATCTTTAAACTACACATCCACTCCCTCAATCTTCTATTCTTTCACTTAGATCCTCAAATCAAATAATCACCAATTAAACCATATTATCCCAATTAGTCATTTAATAAACTTTTCAATAATTAAAAAAAATACGGGTCTCTACAAGGGAGGACCAATGAGGATCGAAATAGGGGATCAAGCATGAGAGGGGGGTGTCGTGGACTCTGGTGTAGTGGTTGCGAGCAGCGGCGATGGCGGTGTAGACCAACCTCAAAGGGTTGGTGATGAAGTTGTTCGGCGCGCGTTGGAAGAGGAACCAAACGCATTGGAGGATATAGGGGTTGTGGAGCCCGTTGTTCAATCGTTGGACCTGAGCATGGCTATGGGAGGCTTGGTGGTTCCTGGTAGGAGTTCTTGTGGTGTTGACAGTAGCCGTGTCGGCGATGATGAAGTTGGGATGAGCGGATCTCCGCCGAGGGACTTGGCGAAGGGCAAGGGTACTGTGACCGAGGAAGAGGAAACCATGGAGGCCCCTTTTACATGTCAGGAGGAAGGTGTACTATTTTGGCCAGGGGCGACATCGTCGAGCCATAGGCCGATCACCAAACAGGATGTTGTAGAATTCTTGAGCGACGAGAGACTGGCTCGGCTTCTTGAGGAGAACCCCGAGATTGGGATTGTAGTTTTGGAGGGTTGGGAGGAGCGAGAGAGAGAGATAGAGAGCAGCTTCGGAGGTGGCGGCGAGGGCCGAGAGGGAGAGAGCTGAGGAGGTGGAGGCTCTGAGGGATATGGAGGCCGAGGAGAGGGCTGGTGCTGAAACAGTGGTACCGAGGGTGACCGTTGTAACGGAGGCAGAGAGCTTGACACGTCTTGACTTTTCAGTAGAGGCGTACATGTCTCCCACGCCACACTTGTTCGTGCCATCGGGCTTTACGGCTTACACGCCATGGCGAACAGAGTACGACGCCGAGCTCATGCTCAGAGATCCGGAGACTCACATCTCGAACACCTGGACAGAGGTATATTCTTGGAAACCCCTTTTATAATTCAATTTTCTATTTGCTTGCATGTACTTGAACTTAGAATAGCATATGATAACCCTGAGTTGAACCATGCCATGATGATATAATCTTTGTAATATACGCCATGCATGTAATAACTTGAACCAACCATCTGTTGTAGGCCGCATTGATTACCTAGAACTTGAAAACAAAAGCCCTGTATGCTAACATGTTCCCTTATTGTTTATCTTTGTGTTTGAAACAGGAGAGAGAGCCAGGAAGGGGGATATTCGCGGCTTCGGAGGCGCGAGTAGTTCCCTAGAGTTGTATGAGAGTCTGCCGCTGAGAGTGAGGCAGTTAGTGGATGAGGTGGGCTTTGGTGAGTTCATACAAACTCTTTCCCCGGTCAGGAATGACCATGCCGTCCAGGTAGCACTTGCAGAGAGGTGGAGGGATTCCACCAATACCTTCCACCTACCACCTGGGGAGATGATGGTGTCGCCCACAGACTTTGCGGCGATTACAGGTTTGAGGGTCGGAGGAGAGCCCATCCCGTTAGACTCGGGCATCCATGAAGACTGAGCGGCACTGGAATGGTTTTTGGGAAGAGTGCCCAAAATCGAAGAGGGGATGGTGAGGTACGAGCAATTCAAGAGGTACCAAGAGGTACCTGGAGCGAAAGGTGACCACGGAACAGGAGGTAGAGTAGATGGCCAAGGCATATCTGCTATACCTCTTTGGTGCTTCCTTGTACCTGAGCAGGCGTGTAGACACCTCCCTAGAGCGGGGCATCGCCATACAGATTGATTGTTGCTAATTGTCTGGTTGTTTGCTTCATAAACCAAAATCATGGATATTCCCATTGCTAGGAGCATCGCCACATAATAGCGATTATCATCAAAACAGAGTCGCCACCTAGTTTATTAAAACTAGGAAAAATAGATAGAGATTCCGAGTACGGGAGCCAAGAGTACAATAAGGGGAAGGTGTTAGGCACCCCTCCTTGCCCAGTCGTGAGACTGACCCGTAGTCGCTCGACATAAGATTAAGACTTGGTTTATTTAATCCTAACACGTAATCTGATTTTAGCCTTTAAACAGTTAAAGGTGAGCCGAGACAGTAATTGAAGGCATGCATCAGAAAGCAGAATAAAACAAACTGTCCCAGGGAGATGGATCTCGCGGCCGGTGAATCAAAATCATGGCCGAGAGATCCTCATGGTTTAATGTACCGGCCGATGGATTGATGGCCCAGCCGGTGTTCTTCCTCACACCAGTCTTTACGATTAACAGAAGATCAAAAAATTATGATTAAGCGTAAAAACAGAAAATAAATTGAACCAGAGGCCTGTAACGCCCCCAAAATTTTGGGTACGTTAAATAAAACATTTTATTGAAATTTCTAAATAGAGTCTAACTCTTTATTACAACATAACCCCCACAGGAGTTCTTTTATTACAAAAGGAAAGGAAACTAAGGCTTCCTAACTACAGCTCCTCTCGCTTCTTCATCCTAGCCAGCTCCTCAGCTCCGGACGCCTCCAAGTGAACTGTTCATCTTGATCATATACCAGCGTCGCCACCGATATAATATGTTAGGGTCACCAAAAAGGGTACACCGTGAGCTACAACGCTCAATAGGAAATTCTTACCCACCAACCTTACAACTAACAATCACATATTCAAATTCGTTTAATCATCTATCGTTGGTGTCCAAGGTTTCAGAGTTTCTCCTACGCGACTCATCGTAGACCGTGTCTCCATTTTCCACTTACAAAAACATCTTTCAAAATCATTTGCATTGGCTCCGTACCGCAGATAACCAAGCCTTTCAAAATCTTTAGCATTGGCTCCGTACCGCGGATAACCAAGCCATACACACCCAACCTCGGTTCCGCCGTTCCGGGTTCCCGAGTATCCTCACAATGGTTCCGCCGCACCGGGTTCCCATTGGCACACATTCGCATTGGCTCCTCTCCGCGGATAACCAAGCCATACCTCACCATGGTTCCGCCGGTCTGGTTTCCCATGGGAACACTGTAACGCCCCCAAAATCAGGGTACGTTAAAGAAGCATTTATTACATAATAAAGAGAGTTTATTACATTATAAATACTTCAAAGGGGTACAAGTATACAACAAAGGAGAAACTAGGCTCCTAACTACTGCTCCACTGGCTTCTCCCTCCTGGCAAGCTCCTCAGCTCCGAAGGCCTCCAAGGTATACATCTCGCCCTGTTCATCAAAGAGATCTGACACATTATACCGGCGTCGCCACCAATATAATATGCCAGGGTCACCAAAAAGGCAACACCATGAGCTACAACGCTCAATAGGAAATCCCTACACAACCAACCTTACGACGGTAAACAATTACAATAACACTAACAATCACACATCGTTAATCGTCCATCGTTGGTGTCCAAGATTTCCCGATTTCTCCTACGCAACTCATCGTAGACCGTGTCAATTATTTTCCAATTACAAAACCATCTTTCAATATCATTTTGCATTGGCTCCGTACCGCGGATAACCAAGCCATACACACCCAACCTCGGTTCCGCCGTTCCGGGTTCCCGAGTATCCTCACAATGGTTCCGCCGCACCGGGTTCCCATTGGCACACAAAACTTGCATTGGCTCCTCTCCACGGAAAAACCAAGCCATATTACCAATAAGGCTACCACGTCCGGCCCTATTGGCAATCTTCACAAAGGGCTACCAAGTCCGGCCACATTGTGGTTTTCACAACCCACGTAATGGGCTACCAAGTCCGGCCACATTACGAGTTTTCATTCACACAACGGGCTACCAAGTCCGGCCACGTTGCGGTTTTCCCAATCCACACGATGGGCTACCAAGTCCGGCCACATCGCGGTTTCAAAACACATCAAACACCCTAGGTGCCATGTTTCTAACTTCCTCGGTTTTCGTGTCACGTTACATGCAAGGACTCCGCGTGTGAGACTTTACTTACAACATGCATTCAACAAGCTTCCAAATAGTATTACAAGAACAACTAAGCAACATAGCATGCTTGAATTCCATAAACGACATAATCATGCATTTTTTTACTTTCCAATCAACGATCAAAGTCACTTTTTGAACTTTAAGTAAGTAGAAGTTCTCATAGCAATATTACAACTACTTTACAAAAATAAAGTGAGCATTTGAAAATTAGGTAAGGATCACTACCTTGATCCGAAACTAGTCGGGGCCGAATAAGCAAGTTGGAAAATCCTACGGGCGGTGAAAGTTCCGAATCTGGACCGAACTTCGGACGGCAGTAACTTGGTCAATCTTTGGCCGAATAGAGTCGTTCTTGGGTTGAAATCGAAGATCTCGAAACCCTCTACAACTCTCGTGAAGGAAGTTAATCCTAGAAACGAACTTTGGTAGGAGAAAAATGGGAACAAAGGAAGTGACAGTGAGCTGTCTGGAAATAGAAATCCAGAATTTTCACTGAACTTCGGATGCCAATATCTTGGTCATTTCTTAACCGATTGGGGTGATTCTTGAGCCTAACTTCAAGGTTTCGAAGTGCTCTACAACTTTTCAGAAGAAAGTTGATCCTAAAAACTACTCTAAACAGGAGAAAACTGGGGATTTCCGACGGGACAGTGGCTGCCCAGAAAAACAGAAAATGGTTTCTAGAGAGAAGGAAGAGCTATTGCTTGAGGTGTGAGTTCAAAGCATGAGAATGGCCTTCTATTTATAGGCAAGAGCTTGGCCCTCTCCTCTCTCTCTCTCTCTAAGTCTCACCTTGACACTTGGCATGAATCTTGGAAGATCAATGCAAGAATCCTAGGGTTGCATGGCTATGGTGTCCTTAGATTGGATTCTTGAATCAAATGGATGGTTGAGATGGGATTGGTACATGATCAAAGGGTTGAGAAGTTGCAAGGTGTTCAAGAAGTACATCAAATCAAATCCAACTTTTAAGCACAAATCAAGGAAAAATCCTAGGTTTGCATGGCTATTTTTGTACCAAGATTGATCTTGGATCAATTGAATGGCTAGGATTGATCCTTGGTGGCCAAGAAAGAGATTGGTACAAGATCCAAGGGTTGAAACAATTGCAAGGTGTCAAAGGAGTACAATGGAGTTTAATGGAGAGTTAGATATACCAAGGATTTTGAAAGATCAAGAAGATCATGGGAGGTACAACCAATCTTCCTCTCTCTTTCCTCCTTCCTTCCTCTCTCTCTCTCTCTCTCTCTCTCTCCCATTCGGCTCTCTCTCTCTCCCTCTCTCTCTCTCTCCCATTCGGCTCTCTCTCTCTCTCCCTCTCTCTCTCTCTTGCTCTCACAAGGTACACATATATACATATATATATGCAAGTAAACAATTAAACTAATGGATATTTTGTACAAGAGATCAAAGGGATTTTTAAAGACTAGATTTTCCCATTAAACTAATCAATAAAAATCACCAAGTACTAGTATAATATATACACATGTACTCATGTGATCTAGGAAGATCAAAAACCCCAATAAAGAATAATAAAAGAGTACCTAAGAAATCTTAGGTGTTAAAATCCTCCATTAAAGTATTGTACATCATCCCATGGGATTTTTGAAAAAGATTAGTTTATTAAAATCCTTGTACTTGGTGAAAGACTAACCCTTTTATCCATTGGGTAATAAATCCCCTAACTTCTATTGTCCAATGGACAATAGTAATTAGGTAACTTTTATATTAAAAAAAAATGGGTACTTTGGCACATGGGGTTAAAAGAAAATATTAAATAAATCAACCCATGTACTATGTTGAAGAGTAAACTTATTACCCAAAGGATAATAATCCTCCTAGCTCTTATTGTCCAATGGACAATAGTTACTAGGAAACTTTTAATATTAAAATAATCAAAAAGGTACTTTAAAGTAATCAAAAAGTTACTTTTTACTATTCATAGTACTTTAACCAAGTAAACATTTAATATAAACTAATGGGGTTTCTATTATCCAATGGACAATAGTTTTCCTAACCATTATTGTCCAATGGACAAAGAAATAAACCAATTTGATTAAAAGAAAATGAATATAAAAATTTAAAGTCTAGGGTTCAAAAGGTTCACGAGGGGCAAAATGGTCATTTTGCGGTTAGCAAAAAGTAACGAGATAGCTTCCTAACTTAGTTTCTCCAATTGGATGGTCAAAAGCTAGTTAGGCTTGCTAAGCGGACTAAAGCGCCAAGAATTAATTTTTCAAGGGGCAAAAACGTAATTATGACAAACTTTGGAAATTAAAAGCAATTATAATAAAATTCAAATATTTAACGAAAATTTTTAACGACTAAAAATCAGGGTCGTTACAAACACACACAACCTCACAATGGTTCCGCTGCTCCGGTTTCCCATTGGAACACACACACCTCACACAATGGGCAAGTCCGGCCACATTGCGGTTTTCAAAACATTTCAACCTTTTCAAACACACCCTAGGTGTCATGTTTATACTTTCTCGATTCTCGTGTCTCGTTACATGCAAAGACTCCGTGGTAAGACAAAAGTAAACATCATTCATCGTAATCCAACAAGATCATCCAACTCTATATTTAACATGTTCAAATCAACGCTTAAAGCATAACGCCACATGTAATACAAGCAATTCATCTTAAAGATCAAAATACAAATACTTGATATGAAAAGTAAATAAAGATAACTTACTTTGAAATGAAAGACAACGTGATCTTACATATACATAGGGATAGGGTAAGAGTATCCTACCTTAATCCGAAACTAGTCGGGGCCGAATAAGCTAGGTGGAATTTCTCGCGAATCTGGACCGAACTTCGGATGGCAGTAACTTGGTCAATCTTTGGCTGAATAGAGTCGTTCTTGGGTTGAAATCAAAGATCTCGAAACCCTCTACAACTCTCGTGAAGGAAGTTGATCCTAGAAACAAACTTAGGTTGGAGAAAAATAGGGATAAAGGAAGTGACAGTAAGCTGTCTGGAAATGAAAATCCAGAATTTTCACTGAACTTCGGATGACAATATCTTTGTCATTTCTTAACTGATTGGGGTGCTTCTTGGGTCTAACTTCTAGGTTTCGAAGTGCTCTTCAACTTTCCAGAAGGAAGTTGGTCCTAAAAACTACTCTAAACAGGAGAAAACTGGGGATTTCCGAAGGGACAGTAGGCTGCCCAGAAAATCAGAAATAGTTTTCTAGAGAAAAGGAAGAGCAAATGCTTGAGGTGTGAGTTGAAAGGCTTAGAATGGCCTTCTATTTATAGGCAAGGCTTGGCTCCCTCTCCTCTTCTCATTGGCCGGCCCCCCCCTCTCCCTCTCATTTCCTCTATTTGACACTTGTCATGAGATCATGAAAGATCAAGGGAGAATCCTACACTTGCATGGCTAGGATTGATTCTTGGTGGGCAAGAAAGATATTGGTACAAGATTTTGTGTTAAACAAATCAAGGAAGTACATTGGAGGTGGTTTCTTAGCTAGGAAGAATAACAACCAAGGATTTGATCTTGGATCAATTGAATGGTGAGATGAGATTGGTACAAGATCCAAGGGTCTAACAATTGCAAGGTGTACAAAAGAGTACAATGGAGGTTAATGGAGAGTTAGTTACTTAGTTAGGAAGATAGATACACCAAGGATTTGAAAGATCAAGAAGATCATGGGAGGTACAACCAATCTTCCTTCCTTCCTCTTTCCTTTCTCTCTCTCCCTCTCTCTCCCTTTCGGCCTCTCTCTCCTCTCTCTCTCTCTCTCCGGCGTCTCTCTCCTCTCTCTCTCCCTCTCTCTCTCTCTCTCAAGTACTAGTACATACATATATTATATATATAACATGCAAGAATACAAGCAAAATATAGTACTTTTGGTACAAAAGATCTAGGGATTTTAAAAGGGCAAGATTTTTCCATTAAACTAATCAATAGGCACATGGGTACTTAAGCAATTAAATAATCAACCAAGTACTTGGGTGAAAGAACAACCTATTACCCAATGGGTAATAAATCCCCTAACTTCTATTGTCCAATGGACAATAGTTATTAGGTAACTTTTATATTAAAATAATTGGTACTCTGGCACATGGGGTTAAAAAAGAAAGATTAAATTAATAATCCCATGTACTTTGGTGAAAGACTAACCTTTTACCCAATGGATAATAACCACCCTAACTTTTATTATCCAATGGATAATAGTTGCTAGGGAGATTATATAATAAAATAATCCAAAAAGGTATTTTAAAGTAATCAAAAAGTTACTTTTTTGAAAAGACTAGTACTTTAACCAAGTAGACATTTAATATAAACAAATGGGGTTCTATTATCCAATGGATAATAGTTTCCCTAACATTTGTTGTCCAATGGACAAAGAATAAAACTAATTTAATTAAAAAAAAAAGAATATTCAATTCTTGTTCTAGGGTTCAAAATGTTCAAAAGGTTCAAGAGGGGCAAAACGGTCATTTTGCGGTTAGGGAAAAGTAACTAAATGGCTTGCTAGCTCGGTTTCTCCAACAAGTCGGTTAGAAACTAACTAGGCTTGCCAATTAGGGTTTAATGCCAAGAAACGAAATTTGAAGGGCAAAAACGTAATTTTGACAAACCACAAGGAAATTAAGAAAATTCAAATAAAATTCAAATATTTAACGAAATTTTTAACGACAAAAAATCAGGGTGGTTACAAGGCCCCTGGGCCTCACCACCTTGATCCCTCAGTGGCTTGATTGCTTAAGATTGGGGGTGATTGACTGATTTGTTTCTTGAAAACCCTAGGTTTAGGGTTTGAACTTCGGGGGTTTGATCGTCAGATTACGGCTGCCTTCAGAAGGTTGGGACTTTTGTATTGGGGAATTGAGAGAGTATTTCTGTAGAATTTCGTGGCTGATAAGAGAGTGTTCGTCTTCTAATTTTAGAGCCAAAGGCTCCTTTATATAGGCATAGGGATGACACAACCCAACCAATCAGAACACACGATTGCAATTGGAGTTATAGAGTGATACAAACTCTCCATGGCAATCCTCTAACGTAGCCCGAATGCATCGGGTTTTGGCTGCTAGGGTTTTGCGAATGGACCAAATGATTGATAGAACGTTCCAGAATCTGGAAAACAGACGATCTGGTGGCCGAGCAAAGGATCTAGCGGCCGAGGAAGTGATGTTGCGGCCGAGGGATAGACTTGGCGGCCGGCTTCTCAGGGAGAGTTTCAAGCAACAGGCTTCACAGGTGAAGAAATGATGTTATGGCCGCGTGATCAATGTCACGGCTGAAGATAGATTTCCCTAGGATTCTCTATTTCTATCTGAAAGGCTATTTGGCTCTGGATTGGATCCACTAAGTGGCTAAAAGTACTCACCATAATTCCATGGGTTCATAAGAAGTCAATCAGCAATCACTGTATCCATATCATCTTTGGGATGGTCCCCAAGGTGGGACTTGAAATAATCGTTAGGCCAAATTGGGGTGTCTACAAGGTGTAGCAAGGTGCACCTGTCGTACTTGCCAGCATTGAGGGACTTGAGGACGGCCTCACGCTTTGACTGGGGTGGAGCAACACTTGGTGCAGCGTATGGCTTCTTAGGAAACTCATCGAGGACGGAGCAGGGAGTTGTTGGATACTGGAGGATTTGGGAGGTATAATTTCCAAATTGTGAAGTACAATTTCCATTATACTTGTTCATTTGATTGCATAGCCTGATTGACTGCTTCATTATTGCATACCCTGTGATTGATAATTTTGAATGTTTGAACAATGTAAAGCTCTGGGCCTACGAAGTGCTGCGGATGTATCCGCCGATGTGCAAGCATCCTGACCTGAGTACCCTCCCCCGCACACTGATTTGGAGCAAGGAGAACATGGGGACGAAAGAAGGAAGAGGCGATCTAAATGCCTTTCGGTTGTACTTGGACGAGCTGAGAGCATCACAAGTATAACACGAAAAACTTCCATAGTTAACCATGCATTCCCTTTATTGCTTTAATGCTGTCGCTGATCAATTGTATGCATTGCCTATTTGTCCTATTTGCAGATCAACTGGGACCCTTGGAGAGTAGCAGGGCCAGAGCCTAAGTACTTGGCCAGGAGTAGAGCTGTCACAGCTAGTAGAATGTTGCTGGAGTTGGCCTTCAGCTGGCAATGGTACCTGGGAGACTGAGTGACACGCCAGTCACTTGGCTATGCTGAGTGTGCTGGGGCCACTTCCACCACGGGTTTCACATACTAGCGAGTACACATGGGCCGAGCTGGAGATGTTCACGCAGCTTGACATTGACTTGACACACTACTTGCATCCTGATATGGACTATGCCACATACCAGAGAGAGCGCTTGGCAGGGCCACTTGGCGTTAGGGCTTTCAGAGAGGTGTGAAGTCAGGCTCGTGGAGCTGCTGAGGAGAGGAGAGCTGTTGCAAAGAGACAAAAAGGTTGTGAGGGCCGTGTAAGGTGGAGCTTGAGTGGACCAGTAAGAGGTGGGCCACCAGAATTGTTGTGGAAGATCTTGGTGGTGTACAATCAGGGGAATCCAGCGGAGGTACACTTGGTTCCTTCTAGAGTCGAGCTTGCACCAGTGACTGTCCCAGTAAGACTTAGCTTTCATTATTGCATTTCGATACACCTGAATTATTGTTGAACTGCTTAATGACGCTAAATTGCATTTGCAGGTGCCTAGTGAATGGGTGAACAAGGCTGTCCATCGCATGCTGGTAATGGTGAACGTGACCAGGAGAGCGGTAAGTGGTATGCCACTAGAGCTACACTACCTAAAACCAACTCCACCACCGGTTCAGCTAGCAGCTGTTCAGAGATCTCAGGTATACTCTTCTAAAAACGATACACTCCCGCTTTCGATACTTATAATACACATCTGCTTTCGATACATATATGCTATGATAGCCTTGAAGAATTGATAGAATGTACCTGTGGTCAAACATTTGATATACAATATGCACAATGTATACTAATGCTCCAAATGAAATAAGAAGAGGTAGAAACTGATGGAGGTAAGTTAGAGGTGGATAAGTACCTAGAAGAATCGTGTAAGAAATAAACTTCAAACTTTGACATTTTGAATTGGTGGAAGGTGAATTCTTCCAAGCATGTGATTCTTTCTAAAGTTGCTCGGGATGTTTTAGCAATTCCAGTGTCAACTGGTGCTTCGGAGTCTGCATTTAGTACAGGAGGACAAGTGATAGACCAATTTCGGAGTTCTCTTACCCCAAAGCTTGTTGAATGCTTGATTTGTATGCAAGATTGGTTTCATGCTATTCCACTCCCATTTGAAGTGGAAGAAAGTATGGCCGAAATGGAAGAGCTTGAATTAGGTACAATTTTTTTATGCAGTTCTTCAAGTACTGTATTGTTTTTTTTCTGCTTTCAATGTGATAATCTTTGTTCCTTTTGTATTTGCAGCTTTGCTCAATATTGCTCTCAATTGCTAAGTAAGATTGGTTTATTTTTTTTAACATGGAAGAAGTTAATGCTGCTGATTTAAGTGATGTTTTGGGCATTAGAGCTACTATTCTTTACTTCAAGACATGCTGCTATATTTTATAGTTTACAATATAAGTTTAATTTTAGTCCTAAATATAATGGGTCATTAATGTTTATCTTTCACTGAATTTAATTATTCCATTAGTGGTTTTGGCTACTTTATTGGCGGTTTTCGTCAATTTTAAGAGTTGTTTTAGTAAGGGTCAAGGGTCAAGTATTTCGTGGACCATATTGGATTTCGATTCTTAATAAAATGTCTACTATTATTATGAGTTATTTGATGCTTTAAATTCTTAATTTTATGAGTTCATATTTTGTGAATAAGTGTTTGAATGCTAATTGGATAGAACCGGAACCGAACCAAAACTGAACCGGTCTTGCGGTTTGGTTCTGGTTAGGTTCCATGCATATATTGGTTAGGCGCTGGTTCCCAATTTTCTATAACTGTTTGAAATGGTCCGGTTGCTAGTTTTCTAGAGAACTGGACCAATCCGAACCGTGTACACCCCTAGTTCCGTTGATTAGTACACCTCCGATGCTGGTAAGGTTGGGACCGTGGTCGTCTATCTCCGGTTTGCCGGCCGATAAGATCTCTGAGATTGACCAGCTAGCTGGGTTGGTTTGGCTATTCTTTTCTATTGAAAAGGAGTCAGCTGTCTATGCGAGTCACCTTCTTCTAGGCTCCGCTGGACGACAGGGCGTTTTCGTTCAAATATAGGCCGGCCGTACTTGTGATGGTTCCCAAGGATCCAATATGACCACTTAGGTCTACGTTGCCACGATATGGTTCTAGGGAAGCGGGCGGGCTGTTAGAAGTTCAGCCTGCTTAAGCATGCAAAGTTGAAACTTCGAGAATGGAATAGTCAAAGGCTTAGACTATTTTGACATCTCTTAGTGTTAGCCGATACCAACAAAGGATACAACCTAGAAAAAATTCCGAGGATTTTTGGCAATGTCCGAATGTCATGAGACGGGCTCATCTTTAGTTTTAGAGTCTAGGAGGACACCGATGACGATGACATGCGCATTTTCATTCTTTCAATAAAACTGCTGAAGGGACACCACTAAGCTTTCATTTTACTTTACTATAAAAGCTCTGAGCCATCATACCATGAAGGAGGACACTGAAAAGAAGAGCGAAACCTGCTTGGGAACATCTGTCGAGGCTATTTCACCGTCAATTCTAAAGGCCATATCACCTCCCTCAATCATCAATCCAGCATGGCAGCACAAATAGAACTGGTTGGGTTGAAGAAGGTTGTAGAAGAACTAGGTCACAAAATGGACAAGCAGATGACTCAGATGTTAGATCTGTGGTAGAAAATGGTTGATCTCTTCACCTCCATAGCCCTGCAGCCGAATATGGGGCTAGCCAAAGAGCCCCCTCAAGCCTGCCACACTCCTGCAGTCGGAATCAAGCTGTGCACAAAAGACATGTTCAATAGTCTGGCCAAATTCCATACGGCTAGAGTCCACACAAAGGAGGATACTGATTCCCTATCCGAAGCCAATTCCAAAAGGGAAGATATGCATGGTAATGAAATCAGCCTCAAAAGCAAAAGAGTGCATCCTATTGATGGCACAACACTATGCACCTACAAAGCAACCAAAGGTTCCGCCTTGAACCCTCAATCCGACTGTTGGAACCAACCAAGGACTTTCTCATGTTTCTCTGCACCTCTAACCTCAATTTATGAGAGGCTCCTCGATGCTGGTTCCATCAGGCCTCTAATCTTGACCCCGCTACCTAAAGTTTTCCCTGTCAGCCACAACCCCGACCATTTTTGCACCTACCATCAACTACCCGACCATTCTACCAATGCCTGTTTCCGCCTCCGACATGCCATTCAGGATCTCATCGATAATGGCATCATTCCAGCCCCACTCCCATTAAAGCCCAGCGTCATCTCCAACTCCATGCCTCAACACAATTCCCACATTAGCCAGATATCGCTCACCTCCTCTGAAATCAAACCTAGCTCCACCATATTCAACCCAACCCTCTACATTATCCTAGAAAATCAATCCAAACCAATCGTCTCTCTCGTCCGAACCCGAGGTTAACCCAATCGATGGCCATAGGTGCAATCGAGGTTTTTGCTGTGCACACCACTGGGATTAATGGTGATGACGAACCTGTGAAGGAGGAATTCAAAAGGAAGCTTATTCAGCCAATGGAGAAGGTTGGCTGGCTAAGGTCCTCCAATTTTGAGAGCTTGGAGCTGTTGTTCAAGAAGTTCTCTCAAGTAGGTTTGGTCGAAGATGCTAAGGAGGTAGAAGTGCCGATGCTTGTGTCTGACACTCTCAAGGGTTCTACCCCTCTCATCGTAGAAGCTAAAGAGTAGTTTTTTTTTAAAATATTGCATTTTCAAAACTGGGTCTTACTTGCACTGACGACACATCTGAATCTGACACAGAGTCTTTTGCATCTGTCTAAGTCTAGCTCTAAATTGGAGTTTGTGCTTCTTGGCCCTCCACGTCGTAGCTCTATTTTAGTTTGCGTCTTCTGTAGTACTTGGCAACCCCGAGGATCTTATAATATGCATTATCTTGTTTCTAAGTATTTCACTGGCTTTTGAATAAACTATGTTGATTCTGACGGCGAATGGATAGATTTCGATGAGATCATCCCCAGGAAAATGTGTTCCCTCGCCAAAAGGGAAGACAAAAGGCATGCTCAGCCTACTAAAAGAAGAAGTTATTTCAATAAACTTGAAAGATGAGGTAGACCCTCGGATGGTTCAAATTGGTTCGAAGCTGTCCCCAGAGAAACATTGCGCTCAGTCAGACAAGCTCGAAGAATTCATCAACGTCTTTACATGGTCTCACAAAGACGCACTTGGTGTTGTTCCTGAGATAACAAAGCATCAAATCCCCTGGTACCAGGTGCCAAGCCAGAAAACAGAACCTCAGAAGACTTTGGGCCTCGTTTCATGCTCAAAGCAGCAATAGTGGTGTTCCGCCAGGCACAAGTTAGGAAGTGTAAAAATGGCTCGGAACAAGGTATGTCAGCCGAAGCACTCTAGACCCTGCGTTATGAAAGCCATTCCATCTTGGGGTGCAGTCAAAGACCATCGACTTCGACGGCAACAAATTCAAATTCAATACCTCGGTTAACATGGATCAACACAAGTGTTGCTTTTCCCTAAGAGAAGCTCATTGGGCTGAAAACCCTAAGGGTGGGCAGTTCCAAGCAAAAGTTAGAGCAAGCCTGCTAAATCGAAAACCTATGAAGGCGGTCTAGGGAAAAATAAATAGGCAAAAAGTCGAAAGCTTGCTAGACTGAAAACCTGGAAAGTCAGTTCTAGGCAAAAGTTAGAGCATAAAAGGAGAGGTAAAACACACGAGTGAACCTTGGCCTAAACTATGTTCTAACCTGATTCCTTGAAAAGGGATACGTAGGCAATCTCTTCTCAAGATTCGGTCACATTCTATTAAGTTGATCTGTGGTTGATATGTTGGTGCACATCGAAGGTCAAGAAAGGTTAAGAACAAGGCAAGCTTCATTGGAGAATCAGAAAGGGGAAACCCTTCATCTTTCAAATTTATTTCAAACTACTACTTCTAATAATATACAAGCTGAGCATAAAAGCCTAACAACAGTTTAAGCATGAAAAATAGAACAAATTGCTTGCGAGGCCTAACGGATCACAGCTTATTCTAGGCACAACGAATTCTTGAAGTTCAATAGTACCCTGTTCTTGCTCTGATTTCTCCGCGAAGCCACTTTGTGTAACGGCTCTCCACCCATGTTGTGAAACTCGGAAGGGTCCTTCAAGCACTCGGTTACTCTAGTTACGTCGATAGTCGTGCAGCGTTTGAATGTCGAAGTTAGGAAGATGGAAACCCTCAATTCCGGAGCAGTGTAGTCCCAGGCTCATGCCAAATTGGCGGAGTATATGCCCAGGAATGTAGAAGGTACAACTTGTCAGGCCGGCGATTACCATCCTTTCGAAACCTGCAGAGTTAATAGCCATGTCGGACAAGTTTAGCCAAGGGCACCTCCAGACGACATCCTCAGACTGCATGTCATTCAAAAAAGTGAACCACTCCTCTGTTTCCATTTCAGGATACAACATTGACCTCTGAAGTATACACCTGGGGAAGTGGTCCCAACCTGCCTGAGGCACTTCGAGCAATCCAACCTTGTCCGAAAGCCATAGCTATATAAGTGAAAAGACAAGTAAGAAGCCAGATAAAGACCTGAGCAGAAAAAACATGTAAGGAATTAGGAGCAGCCTAAGCTGAGAGTCGAGATGAAATGAGAAAGTTCGAAAACAGAAAAAGGTGAGTTGAGTGAGAGCCTACCTGGAGCAAGAATGGACTTCCGCCGAAAGTGTTTGCTTGGCCGTTTTGGTCCAAATCCAGCCCCATTATGGTCTTCAGCAGGACTATGGGAATAATGTTCTTACGAGCCCCCATCTGAGCAGCAATGCTCACTAGGCTAGGGTTAACTTTCCCGTCAGCAAGAACTAGCATGTAGGCAGCTAGCGCATAGATTGAAAGGACAAACCGTCGGTGAGCCTGCTCAACATAGTCCACTAGATCTCCATCCGGGCTGTATAACTCTATGAGGCGTGCAGCGTCAAGTTCGCCATTGTCGATTAAGGTTGCTATCACCTCTCCAGAAAGGTTCAGCGTCATCTGCAGGAGATTCTTCATGTTCTCTTGAAGAGGGGGAATAACAAGAACATGGGAGCCAGTAAAGCCTCGAAGATAGGCTTGAAACTCCTCGACGGTCAAACACATCTTATCATCACCAAACCAAAAACGTGAAAGACAGGATCCCAGTATACAAGAGCAGCTCTAAGGAGCTCGGGGCGTGGCCCCACATATCGAAGGTCTTAGATTGAGGTCAGACCTCGTCATTGAGAACTCGCCTAATTGATAGTTTCAAATCTTGCTAACCAAGGTTCAAGCAAAGTTGGAAGCAAATTTTCCATTAAGGATGCCAAGGATTGTTGAATATGGGAAGTGGGAATGTGATTTCAACATTGCTAGAACCTTCCATTTATAGGCAAAAATGTCAAAATATCAACCTTGATTCTCGTGCCGGAGTTAAACCCGTGCCTTGGTATCCCGCCACCTTTGCATGCAAGGACAATCAATTCTGAAGTTCAAAACCGTGTCCAAACCGTGTGAAGGCATGACAAGGCATTATTCCCCCCAAAAGGAGACTTGCCAAACAAGGACATCTAATGTAGAGATTACTAGCATATGCTAGTATGGGACTTGCATACGCATATCCGTTTATTTCGGTACGCAAGACATGAACCTGCGTAGGAGTGTCCAATACAATAGAAAACAATGACAGTCAGCTACTGTCTCCGAAACTTTGTTTTTAGTTCCATGGCCTGTTTTGCACTATTAATGGTTCCAGCAAGTCATAAAGGGTATTTGGGACTGTGTCGAAGTGTCAGATTCTAAATGTTGTGCTCAACAAAGATTTTGGACCCCCAGCGGCCCATTTCAAGTTCAAATCAAGGTTCCGGAGAGTCAAAATCCATTCTAGGGACTTTTGACAAGTTTTGTCATACCGTACACGTTACATGGACCTGATGTGACTGTGTGGGAGTGTCGGTTTCGGTCTGGGACTTAAATTGGTCATCTTTGGCGTCTTTTATCCTTTTTTGTCACATTTTTCTAATTTTTCGGTCAATTTATAATTCCGGGATTCTTTTCTCAATTTCATCAATTTGTACAGGTCATTATACATCGGTTTGACCTTACGCAAGTGTCAATTTCACCTGTTTAGGAGAATTCCGAGTTTTGGCCCATTAATGCCCAAAATTTCATTATTTTCCATGTGTCTAAAAGTTCGCATCGTATCTTGGGACTTTTTTATCCTTTTCTTTCGAGCTAGGTCAATCTGTATGTATGTGTGTCTATTTGTCAATTTAGATCACTCATCAATGCAAGTTGGATATTAGTAGTTGGTTTATATGGTTCTTGTATCAATTTTCCTCAAAGAGAATTAATAAACAGAAGATGCAAATTTTATATACTACTATATCAATTCCATGGACAAAAGGTGGAACAATGTACGTAGCAGCGCAACAGCCCAAGCAAAAGCATATCTATGAGGCGCATCCGCCCAAAAGTCTATCTACGTAGGCACGCAGGCCCGAATCAAAAGCAAACTGAAAGTAAAATGAATGAGGCTCGATGGTAGCCCTCAGTTGTCGAAAAGGTCCTCGTCATTGTCGTTCTACTCGTCATTGTCATCTCTCACTCTTGGGGCCTTCTTGTACCCAGGGTTGTCAGCAAAGTCGTCAGAGCCACTGCTGAAAGGCGAGCACTCCTCCTCCTCCTCCTCCTCCTCCTCCTCCTCCTCTTCCTCTTCCTCTTCCTCCTCGCTCTCTCTCAGCGGTCCGAGATGTTATGGCTCATTTTCTCTTCTTTTGAGCTAGCCCCGACTGTGTTGGCCTCTCCCTTAGCTTAATTTGGAACCTCGCTGTCCACATTCTCTGCACGCTTGCTGCTAGCTGTGAAGTGATCGCCTGCCTCTAGGCTGCAACAGGAATGGTAAAGGTGCTCGCCATCTTCTTTTGAGGAAGGGGTCGTAACTCTTTCACCTACAAGCAGCCCTAGCTTATCCCTGCATTGTAAATTCATTCAAACATTTTAGTATATATTGTGCATATTGTATTTATTAAATACTGAAAACAGGAATCAAGAGCAGGTTTATCAAGCATATCAAGTATCGAAAGCATGTTTATTTGTGAAATTCCTTCTCCATTGCAAGCATCAAGCGGGTAGCCTCTTCCGCCCACTCTACTGATACCTGAGATACATTTTTGGGAAAAGTTCAAAATACAGTTCAAATATGGTACAAAGGAATAGAACAAACTAGAATTACGTCTTACTAGTCCTGTGATTCGCGTTGGCTCTGTCTTGGCCGGCTCAAATTGGATCATTGCAGCCTCTCCCAGTGTCACGCACTGCCAGTGTCCAAGAAAGTCGAGGCCGGCCAGTCGCCACGGCATAACAGGACCTCTCCCCCAAGCGAGATGTCCTATCTCTTGACCTCGAACTCTGACCTCGCCTCTCTTGGCCGACTTCCATAGCCTCACCTACAACTGCCTGGTGCGTCATCACTCCGAGTGGCCCTGCCAAATGTTGCCTCCGATAGACAGTATAGTCACACTCAGGCCTCAGGAAGGTAGTAAGGTCTGTCGTCGGGTTAGTAAATCGTTGCAGCTCAGCCAGCGCGTACTTGCCTATGTGCGAAGCACGAGGCGAAAGTGGCTCAGGGACCTGGAACTCAAGCAAGCCACGTGAATGTCATGTCACCCAGTTGCCCAAGTACCACTACCACCCGAAAGCCGACTCCAACAGCACTCAGCTCGCTGTCACCGCACTGCTCCACCCCACGGGTCCCACTCCACGTGCAGCACATTCAAAAAAAAAGCGAAGACAAAGGGCATCAATGACAACATTAAAGCATTTTTAAGGCATAATCTACTTACAGAATTCTTGTTTACCTGGGTGCTTGACAGCTCATCGAGGTAAGCTCTGAAAGCAAGGAGGCCTCCTCTTCGACTTCTTCTGGCCTTCGTGCAATGGCCCCCAGATCATCGCCCATGGGAGGGTCCTCATGTCAGGACACTTGTTCTCCGGAGGATACATCTTCAGCACCTCGTAGGCCCACAACTGCAAGGTTTTCAAACAATCAAGGCATCAAAATACAATTTATGTACTGCAAAGTACAAGTTGAATTGAAATTGAACTATGAATTTGGTTTCGTACCTTCCATACCCTCCAGTACCAGACTACCGCCTTCTTGAACCTTGTGAACTCTCCCATGAAACCATAGCATGCTCCTAAGGCTGCTCCTCCCCAGTCGTATCGAGAGGCTGTGCTAAGGTCTCGCAGAGCCGGTAAGTAGGACAAGTGTACTTTACTGCGGTTGCTTGGGTACAAAGTGGCACCAAACAAGTAAAGCAAGTAGGCTCTCGCCATATGCTCCTCCTCCTGCTCGGTGGTCAGGACTTTCTTCAAGTAGTCCTTGAATTGCTCATACCTAACCATCTCCTCCTCCCAGTCAGGCACCCGACCCAAAAACAACTTCAGAGCAGCATCGTCCTTGTGAATTCCCGAGTCAAATGAGATAGGCTCACCTCCAACTCTCAAGCCCGTTATGGCCGCAAAGTCCAAAGGGGTCACTTCCATCTCCCCAATCGGAAAGTGAAAGGTGTTCGATGTGTCATGCCACCTCTCAGCCAAAGCAAGCACGACGTGGTCATTCTTCACCGGTGTCAAAGTAGGGATAAAATGACCGAACACTACTGCATCCATTAACCACCGCACTCGCTCTGGCAGTCGTCTGTATAGATCAAGTGAACTCCCTGCCCTTCCATGCCCCGCGAGATGGCCACTCTCCTTTGTTCAAAACAACATCAAATAAGAGGAAATGCATTAGTATGTATGCAATTCAAGTTCAAAAAGCGATACAATTAAGTTATCAAGGCATTCTAACAGTCGATTCTAATTATTCAAGGCATATTATCGGTCGAGTTTCAATTATCAAGGTATACTACTAGTCAAATCATCATTCAAAGGCATCCTACCAATCAATCATTCAAAGGCATTCTATTAGTTGAACCAGATTCTAAGTTCCAAACTCAATGTCAAAGCATCCTATCAGTCGATCAATTATTCAAAGGCATACTACCAGTCGATTTCAGGTTCTAAATTCAAGGTCAAGGCATATCGTTCAAAAGCTCTACATGTCAAGTCGAGTTCAATGGTGCAAGCGTTATGCATTACCAGATTTGCCAAAACAATACAAGTTTGTATCGATACAATAACTCAAATGGAAGCTAAAGCAAGAATTGAAAGCTATACCTGCTCCCAAGTTAGCTCCAGGTGCTCTGTGGGGTCCTTCAAGACAAGCTCAGGGTCGTAGTCCTCCCGTCGAGGCACGTAGCTATCAACCCCCGATGGAACAAAAACATGCGGCTCCGGCGGCGTGTACATCTCTATGACAAAGGGAGCGCGAGTTGCCTGCACTCTAGTCCTGGCCAGCTCCACCGCTGACTCCTGTGCCCATGCCACCTCCTCCTGGTCCCTCTCGGCCGTCTTAGTCTCCCTTACAAAGGCCTGCTCCTTGGCCCTAGCCCTCTCAGCCTTGGCTCTCAACCTCTCCTCCTCTTGAGCCAACTCAATTTGCCTTTGTCTCTCATCTTGGGCAGCCAAGACCGCCGCAACCACTACGGGGTTCTTGTAACGCCCCGAATTTTGGGTACGTTAATAAGGCATTTTATTACATAAATAAAGAGAGTCTGGCTCATTATTACATAATAATCAAAAGGGTACATTTATTCAACAAGGGGGGAAGCTAGGGTTCCTAACTACTGCTCCGTCTGCTCTTCCATCCTAGCGAGCTCCTCGGCTCCAAAAGCCTCCAACGTGTACGGTTTCCCCTGTTCATCTATGAGGTCTAACACATTATGCTGACGTCACCACCAATATAATATGTCAGAGTCACCAAAGGTAACACCACGAGCTTAAAAAGCTCAATAGAATAATCCAAACCCACTAACACATACTCCCTCCGTCCCTTTTTAAGAATCCTACTTCGTAATTCCAACTTATTAAAAAGACATCATCATTACACCTTTCACATCAACTTTTACCTCCACTTTCCATCCTTACCCTCTATTAAAACATCATTATTACATTTTTACTCACTAACTTTTCAAAATAGAATCTACTTTTAGGGGCAAAATGGAAAATTAATCAACTTTTACCCACTAACTTTACAAAATGGACACTTATTAAGGGACAGCCCAAAATGGAATACAGGACTCTAAAAAAGGGACGAAGGGAGTAACTTACAAGCAATACATCATAAAGTCAACAATTTCCACATAACACATGCTAATCTAGCCAAAATAATTAACAATGACACATCCGCATTCGATATCAACGTTGGTGTCCAAGAGTTATGAGTTTCTCCTACGCGACTCATCGTAAACCGTGTCTCCATTTCACATACAAATCAACCTTTCAAAATCATTTGTTTAACTCACACAATTGCATTGGCTCCGTACCGCAGATAACCAAGCTACACACCCAACCTCGGTTCCGCCGCGCCGGTCTCCCGAGTATCCTCACAATGGTTCCACCGCGCCGGGTTCCCATTGGCACACTATGCATTGGCTCCTCTCTGCGGATAACCAAGCCATACCTCACCATGATTCCGCCGCTCCGGGTTCCCATGGGAACGCACACACCCTCACAATGGTTCTGCTATTCCGGATCCCCATTGGAACACACACACCTCACACAATGGGCAAGTCCGGCCACATTGTGGTTTCCAAAACATTTCACTCTTTTCAAACACGCCTTTTCATTAACCACACCCTAGGTGTCATGTTTCTAATTTCTCGATTTCTGTGTCTCGTTTTCATGCATCGACTCCGCGGTAGGACTTCCACATAAGAGATCATAATCATTCATTTGTAATCTTGAAACCAAACTAACAAGATCATCCAACTCTTCATTATTTAGCATGTTCAAATCACAACTTAAAGCATAACGCCACATGTACGGACGCCCTTGGAGTGAAAATCATTAATGCTTTATCAACAACCACAAGTAATGCAAGCAATTCATGCATACATGAACTCATGCTTTCAAAGATCGAAATGCAAATACTTCAAAACAATAGTAAAGTCCTATCATTTGAATCCGTTCTTTCTTCTTGTATGGGAAATTCAAAACAACATATGTTTATTGAAGTAAAGATCGTTTATTCAACATGTTCAAACTTCCTTTAGCAAAATTCTGTGGTTGACAATCATGCATGCCAACTACTATAGACGATAGATAACCTTATCTACTTAGAGAAAATGATTAAGGAGAGTTATACTAGGGAGAATGAGTAGAGATTAATCTACCTTGATCCGAAACTAGTCAGGGCCGAATAAGCTAGTTGGAAAATTTCTATGGGCGGTGAAACTCGCAAATCTGGACCAAACTCTGGATGGCAGTAACTTGGTCAATCTTTGGCCAAATATGATCATTCTTGGATCGAAATCGAAGCTCTAGAAGCGCTCTACAACTTTCATGAAGGAAGTTGATCCTAGAAATGACTTTAGCTAGGAGAAAAATGGTGATAAAGGAAGAGACAGTAAGCTGTCTGGAAAGGGAAATCCGAGATTTTTACTGAATTTCGGATGCCAATATCTTTGTCATTTCTTCACCGATTGGGGTGGTTCTTGGGTCTAACTTGAAGGTCTCGAAGTTCTGTACAACTTTTCAAAAGGGATTTGGTTCTAAAAACTACCTTAAGTAGGAGAAAACTGAGGATTTACGAAGGGACAGTAGGCTGCCTGGAAAAACAATAATGGTTTCTAGAGAGAAGTGAGAGCAAGAAGTGAAGGTGTGAGTTGAATGGCATGGGAATGGCTCTATTTATAGTCAAAACTTTGGCTCTCTCTCCTCTTTCAAGGCGGCCACCAACCCCCCCCCCCCCTCCAATCCTCAATTTGACACTTGTCGTGCAATCTTTGAAAGATAAAAGGCCAACCCTAGGCTTGCATGGCTAGGATTTGTACCAACTACCAAGGATTTGATTCTTGGAAGATTTGATGGAGGGAAGGCTAGATTGTACAAGATTTGGTGTTAAACAATCATAGAAGTACAATGGAGGTTAGATCTTTGGCTAGGAAGAATATTTACCCAAGGATTTGAAAGGATATGGAAGATCAAGGTGGTACAATCCAATCTCCTTTCCTCCTTCTCCTCTCAAGTACACTATATATAAATATGCATACATACAATGTACAAGAACAATAAAATAATAAGTACTTCATCACATGGGGATTTAGAAAATGACCTGTTTATTAAACCCATGTACTAGTTGAAAGACTAACCTTATTACCTAATGGATAATAAATCCCCTAATATTTATTGTCCAATGGACAAAGGTAATAAGGGAAATTTTATATTAAAATAACCAAAGTTGTCCTTGAAAGCATGTGTAAAAATCTAATTTTTATAAAGACATTAGTACTAAACAAATCTAGGGTGTAGATATATCCCAATATTTTAATGCATAAAATCACATGGGAAATCCAAATCTTGATTATAAAAACAAAGCCTTGTACCTTGTTGGAAGGTTAATGCTATTACCCAATGGGTAATAGTTTCCCTAGTGGTTAATATCCAAAGGATAATAGATTAAGGTACTTTAAAGTAATACCATGGTACTATAAGCTAGTATATATAACTATATATATAGGTACTTTAATATAATCAAATAAGTACTTTAGGTAGAAAACTATATTTACTCTATTGTCCAATGGACAAAGAAATCCCTAACATTTATCGTCCAAAGGATAAAGGCAAAACGGTTCAAGGAGGTTCAAAAGGTTCATCTAGTATCTAGGTGAGTTTGGTTGCTCGGTTCCTCCAAGTAGTCGGTTGGAATCTAATTCGATTGGCCCCGAAGGACTAGAATCTAATTACTGAAAGTAAAAATAAGTAATTCAAATAAAATTCAAATATTTAACGAAATTTTTACCTTCCCAAAAATCAGGGCTGTTATAGTTCTCCTCTAGCTAGCGGGCAAGCACCACCTTATCCACATACTCTGCAAAGTCGCCTCGAGTAATGGGTATATGCCCTGAGGACTCCGCGGGCGGCCGAAACATAGTCGGTTCCACCAGTACCTCTCCGGATGCCTCCTTTGCAACTGCCATGCCTTTACCCCTGGCTAGATCCTTCGGTAAAGACTCCAGCCGATCGTCACCATGACCGCCACTACTGTTATAGCCTCTGATTGCACTGTGGCTTCTACTAGTGATTACAAGGCCCTCCACGCCACTCCTGAAGTCCAAACGACGAACCTGTGGATCCCTTGTCTCATCGATCACCAGCGTATGCTCCTCCACATCCTACGTACGCTGGCCCGTGCTGCCATCTGCCCCCTCTGCATGGCCTCCATCGCCACCACCACTGCTTAAATCCTCTCCACTGGAGTCGCCCCAACCTCTTCTGACGCTCGATCATTGATTTGAGCCCTTGGGTTTTCAATCTCAGCCCTCGGACGAGCACTCTCATCACCACCACCATGGTTGCCGCCATTACTCTCCTCCACCATCACGGTGGGTGTTTAGGTAGTTTTGGTTTGGGGAAGAAGATGAGAATGGGAGAGAGAGAAAGAGTCGCGGGAGAGAATAAGGAAGGAGTTTGAAAAAAAAAATTGTCATATGACAGTTTCAAGCTCGTTCCAGGAGTAAAAAAGGAAGAAAAGGTGGTTCGGACTGAGTCTGGGCCAAGTTTGAACTTAGGTCCATCGCCCGTACTCGTGTATGCCCGTAAGGAACCAATGTATGCCGGTTGGATGTGAGCCTGAGGCCCAATCAGTTGTCAACATCAAAATACTCTCCAACAGCGGTCCATTTGCCCATTTTAGGCTCTTCATCAAGGGATAATCATCAATTCAACTCAACGATGGTTTGCCCGTCTAACTCAACGACAGCCAATCTGTCCAACTCAACGACAGCCAATTTGTCCAACTCAATGATGGTCCGCTCGTCCAAATCAATGACAACCAATCTATCCAACTCAATGATGGTCCGCCCGTCCAACTCAACGACAACCAATCTGTCCGGCTCAATGATGGTCCACCTGTCCAACTCAACGACAACCAATATGTCTAACTCAATGATAGCCAATCTGTCCAACTCAATGATAGTCTGCCCGTCTAAATCAATGACAGCTGGTCCTATTGAATTCAATAGCTCGGCAATCAAAATATCGTTCGATCACTCCACGATGACGGTCTATCGTCCAATCAATCCACAATAATGTTCCATCCGTCCTAGTCCACATCGGTCTAACCATTAACGCATCTTCCAGCAGTCTTATTGCTTTGTCTCGGATGGTCTTTGATATAATATGTCCAACTCAATGATGGTCCGCCCGTCCAACTCAATGATAGCCAATTTGTCCAACTCAATGATGGTTTACCTGTCTAAATCAATGACAGCTGGTCCTATCCAATTCAATAGCTCGGCGATCAAAATATCGTTCGATCACTCCACGACGACGGTCTATCGTCCAATCAATCCACAACAATGTTCCATCCGTCCTAGTCCACATCGGTCTAACCATTAATGCATCTTCCACCAGTCTTATTGCTGTGTCTCGGATGGTCTTTGATATGGAGATTGACTCTGATTCCCAATAGATAGAATTCAACCTACCTGATACAACCTACCCGTGATTTGTTGGAGTTTTCTTTGTGTCGAAGAAGGTTTGATACCCAGTAGTGATTGTTCATCTACAGCTAATTATTCCACAAGAAGGTCCACAACAGCAGCCTTTCTTGTCCAAATTCGATCAACGATGCTCCACCCATCCATCAAATCAATTCAATCAACGACGGCTTGTCCCGTCATTTTCCATAGTCATCCCCAACCATGGTCCGTCCGTCCAATCCACCAATCAAGTTCTTTAAGTTTACATGCCTATCTTGCTAGTATGATCTGTTTTGGATAGCCTTGACGGGTGTTTAGAAACCTTTGACGTTACTTGCATCAAGTCAATGGTGCTCCAAGTGTCGTCAAAGGGGGACTACTGTGGACACCCTATTTTGGACTTCCAGATTAGTTTACTAACGGTATTTGATTCCCCAATGATGAACAAGATCAAGAGTCTGTTTTCATGATATACTAATTGTTTCAATAAAGCGAGCATGCCATTTGGTTACATCCTACCAACATGTTATAGTTTTAATCCCCTTTTAACTGTTCCCTTGCCTTAATTGGCTAAAAAAATGATTAATGAGAGATAATTCAAATGTTTTACAAATGCCCGAGTAGAGACTGATCTCCAGATTGGGCGAAAGAGGTCCCTTAAAACCCTTCTCTTCTCGTAACCTGGATCTCAGACCTCTGATATCAAAGGTGACGACAGAGAAGTCTATGAAACCTTTTCCAATCAAAATGTAACAAGAGTTTCAAGTTCGGTTCCTTGGGTGATTTACCGCAAAACCTGATTGGCGACTCTGAATCGAAGCATTTCGCTGCGTTTTCCAAAAAGGGTGCACCCGACAAACTCAGAATTTTAGGGACGTGTGGCCACAACGCTGGTCCAAAATTAGCATGTGCTGGTCCTCTTGCCACATGTCAGTCATCGGTCAGCTTTGACCATTGACCAAGGCAGAGCAACCTGGACCTCCGCGCGCAAGTCAACTACCAGCTTGCGCCGGTCAAACCTTGTCCCATCACCTTTATTCAGCCATGATCACAGGACTTTTGGGGCATCCCTAGACTCTATTTATTTGTCTTCAGATAGTCTTCAGATACGGGGATGTTTCCCCCCCCCCTCACACAACTCCCATCACCTTTTCCCCCTCATTTCATGTGAATGAGACTTCAACTCCAAGCCAACCAGCCACCTCTTGGCTGGTTACGCTCCTCTCCACTCCTATATGTAACCC
>BPLS01010854.1:0-20238 GCA_019656275.1 Rhododendron kiyosumense | reverse complement strand
CTTGTTGGTAGACTGTCCTGTCTTCTTTGTTCTTTTGTCGTTACATCTCCTAATAAAGAATCCTAAAGCGCTTGTTTGTGAGCTCTACGGGAAAATATAGTTATTTTTCCTTCCTTCATCCTTTTTGTTACTTTCCATACTGTACATTCTGGGACTCCGTTTTAAGTGAGAGAATGTGATCTCTGCAGAAGATTGCCCAAGAAGTTTCTTTCCTCTCACTGTTTTTGTCACCTGTGACTTTATGAAGGCACTTTGTATGGTTTAGAACAATGCATTCAAAAATTTGTCAACATCAATGCAACCTACGGAGAGAGAGAGAAATTGGATTGAAGAGGATGATTGGTTAATATAGCAAACACCTTACTCCATTCTTAATGTGACCAGTTCATGAGATAAAAGTGTTGTATCATTACAACCTACAACTATACTAGGTGTCTGTGACTGAGGGTGGTGTGAGCAGATATAGGGGTTAATACGCCTGTAATGTTGTTACTTTAGATGGAGATCTCAGGGCATATAGGACGCTTTTGTTTACTCGACAGATGAAAGGGTGCAGAGTTTGTCGATGAAGAACCAGTTACCAAAGTAAGGTTTGATATAAAAAAACCCAGCCTGCAGGATTTTCTGAGAAATGTGTGTAAGGGTTTGGGTTGCAGCCAAGTTTTGGATTCGTGGTGAAATTGAAGGTAAAGAAGGTAGAGGAACAGTTGGCTTATCAGAACTTTACATTGGAAGGTTCAGGACTGACTGTCAAAAAAACATATAAATACAGGAACTGTCAAAACTGAATTTCTGGCTAGTTTGGTTCTGTGAACAGTATCCCAAGATAGGTAGTTTTCCTTTTGCAATAGATTTTGGTTGTGAGGGTATGTTTTTAAATATTTTGATATACATAGACCTTGGGAAGAGTGTGTTAGAAGGGGAAGGGAAGGAGACACTCTTTCCACTTGTTTGATTTACCAAGAAGGGAAGGGAAGAGAGGATTGTGTCTCCTTCCCTGTGTTTGGTTTACCAATAATTTTGGAAGGAAGGAGATACTCTTTCCACTTGTTTAATAGACTGACCGCATATTCAGTGATAATAATTGTCAAAAGACCATAACTACTACCATAAGCATTTTCCTTAAGACCAAAACTATTTTTAACAGTTGTGTGATATGGTAGCCTTCGCGTTAGGTTCCTGATTCCTATCTAGTTGTCTAGCTGTAAGGTATTTATTACATTAACTGGCTACCATAATGTGTCAGTTCCAAAGAGATGAAAGGTTCATCTGACTCTTATTTTAGAATGATAGAAGAGAAAACAAAGTCAAATAAGAAGTTGATACGCAACTGGCTACCATCTCTTACCCTCACGAAGGACAATTGTCACTATTTCCTCTTTTTCATTACGTGGAGAACAGATAAACACTATGGCACAATCCCTTCTCAAATGGGTAGTTCACAGTACCCTGTCTTACAATCTTTTGGTGACTTTCAATTGTACTTGAAAGCTCCCGCCTTAGCCTGCAAATGTTACTCCCGTCCATTAGAGGCATTGCTTGTATTCAAGACGGTAGCCATGTCTCCTTTCTCTTGCCTTTTGGAACCTTCTACCTTGATACATTCTCTCGTTCTTGTCCTTTGTGCTTTTGGCATTAATGTTTTTAAATTTTTAGTTTTTGTGTTAGTTGAGAGGCCGAGACAAGGAAATGCATATCTAATACTAGCGCATCCAACAGATACATTAATGTATTGATCCGCTCAAGAATTTTATTGTACCTCACTATTCCCCTGAATTATGTTGTGATAGCAATTTTATTACAGCATTCTCATTTGTTGTGTAGGGATATAAATCTATAAAAGGGCAAGACGATTGGTGGGAAATTGTCAATGTTGTTTAGGTGGCTGGTCTCTTTGCCCAGCATGAAATTTGGAACTTTTGCATTGATATGTGGTGCTGCTTTTTTTTTTTTTTACTGTAAACAGTTTCAAAACATTATTCGGTAGGGTGCTTTGATTTTTATTAGAAGTCCATTTTTGGTGTCCGTGTCACGGTGTGTTCAACTTGAAAGAGTTTGATGCCCTCACCGTGCATCATGTTGAGTTTGATTCCATCACTCCATCACCAATAAACTCCTTTTGTGAAGCAGTAAGGTGGGGCTTTGTTAGATGAGAGGCAGTGAAAGTTGTTACAAGAAGCTTCAAATGAACAGTAACAATTACTAACAAACCGCTATAATGATCTTTGCTGAAAAGCACTTTGCTCGAAGCCACTGCATCACTAAACAGGATATTGGTGTCGACATTGTAGTCTCTTCTTTCTGTGTTTATTAACTGACAATGTTTATTTGTCATACAATGGCAGTTCAGAGAAATCTTGGAGACGAATTCCTTCCTTTTTTTTTTAGAGCAACTGCTTGAAAGATGGAGAGGTGAAGAAGAAGGGCTCAACAAATAATGACTTGGATCCTCACAAACGTGTCGTGGGTGTGCCTACCCACTATCAAAATGATGGCTCTTACTTGTACATGTTGACACCTCTGGTTTCACCCCCGTCTACAGACAGTGTTTTCAAATGGCTGTTGCACGTTGACTCAGGTAGTCTCTCAAACTAGTGAATAAGCTTGTCATTCATTTTATTCTTGCATTTTTCAACTAATTGGTCGTTTAACAGTAGGTGATTCAGGACAAAACTCTAATGCTGCCGCTATGGAGCCATCATCCCCAACAGGTAAAGTTTGTCCTTTCTTTGAGTGGAAAGAAAAACTCCTTAGATTTTTCTGACTTCCCAAGTATCCTATCAGGCTCCTCTGGCAGTCAGATCGGTTCACAAGGTTCTTGTGTAGAGAGCTGTGGGAAGCCTGTTCTAGAACCCAGCTCGGTATCTGTCAAGTCTCCTATTCTGGGTAAACTAAAACAACAAATCTGCGGAGATCTCAATGTTGAGATGAATCCTTTTGTTAAGGAAGTGTCGGGAGAACAGGCCCATGGAGATATCAATGGAGTATATCGTAGTGAAAGCGATTCTACGAAAGGAAAAGAATGCTTTGATTGCTTGCTAGATATGTCTCAGATTTCTGGCCCAGATGGGAAATCAATGCCAACTCCTGTAAGCCAAATTGGATTACGTGATCCAGCAAGTTTTGGTGGGGGTCAGTAGCTAACATTGTTGAGTGTAGAGGTACTTGAAAAAAGCTTCTTCCTATTGCCATTGTGTTTGTGCTCTAATAAAGTGCAGTATAATGTATCCTGAATCAAATGATATTGAGATACTCAGGATTTCAGTTTACGTTGTCTTTTCATTTCTCACACACCTTTCAGACTTACTGAGATATTTAAATTGCTAAAAAGGCCTTCTGACATAATATTTATTCTGCTTGCCTGTCTCTTCTTTAGTAGTTCCTTATCATCAGCTTGAATTTTGTTAGAGTTAGATGTTTTTTGTTTGATATGAACTAGCTTTGCTTTCTTAGTATCTGTGTGCATTTGAGGTAACTAGATTTTGAGCTTTCAATGGGTTGCAATTCTGGTTTTCATGTTCAAGCAGAATCTAGAGGAGAGTTACAACCCGACCCTCGTTTTGATGCCATTAATGTCGTAGTTCTTACTTATTGCGTTTCAAGAAGATAATGATTCCAAGATAAATGTTTTTGTGCTTTTGCGAAGCAATACTGAACTGGATCAAAGGTATTATTTCTTCCTCCTTTTGTTCTTGTGGCTGGTATTGACTTCAAATTTGAGTCCTTGTGTCGAACATGGTTGTGTTAATGCTACGTAAGGTGGGTCACCTTAGAGTTTTCAAGAGAAAACCATGAGGTCTACTAGGGTTGGGTTTGTTTTATCGAACAAAAGTGGAACTTGACTTGGAATCTATTATGATGACAAATGTATAGACTGACCATATAAATGTGGAAATTAAAAATTGATTGTACGATGAACTTGCCAAGCTGCTAGAAAAGAAAGCTAGAGACGTTTCTTAAGTTAAGTGTATAAAAGGTATTGATTCGGCAGTGTTGGTGAAAGATGAAGTGATAAGGGATAGATGGAAGTCGTATTTCGAGAAGAGAAACATGAATGAGGCTTAGGTGGAGAGGAAGTGTATGTACCTGGCAAGAACATAGAATATGAATTTTATTGGAGAATACAAAAGTTTGAAGTGGTTAAAGCTTTGAAAAAGATGAAACTAGGTAAGTCCTTAAGACTAGATGGTATCCCTATTGAAGTGTGGAAAATTTTAGGTGACCTGGGGGTGACTTGGTTGACGAAGTTGTTCAACAAGATTATTATGACTCGGCCCTGACGATTGGAAAAGGAGCACCTTAGTACCTATCTATAAGAATAAATGGGATATTTAAAGCTGCAACAACTATAGAGGTATTAAATTGATGAGTCATATGATGAAGTTGTGAGAAAGAGTTATTGAGCATCGTTTGAGGATGGTGACTATAGTGTCACAGTTTGGGTTCATGCCTGGAAGATCAACCATGAAAGTTATCTACCTATTAAGGAGATTGGTAGAAAAACATAGAGTAAAGAAGAAGGATCTTCATATGGTTTTTATAGACTTAAAAAATGCTTATGATAGGGTACCTAAAGACATCATATGGTGGGTTGTGAAAAGAAAGGGATGATCAAAGGATATATTGAGGTGATTAGAGATGTGTATGAAGGTGCCGTTACTACCATTAGATCACCACTAGGGGAAACTAGTAAATTTTCAATCACTACAGGATTGCATTAAGGGTCAGCCTTGAGCCATGCCTCTTTGCCTTAGTTATGGATAAATTGATTAGACATTTTCAGGAGGATATTCCGTGGTGTATGATGTTTGTAGATGACATTGTCCTCGTAGATGAAACCGCTAGATGTGTTAATACGAAACCAGAAATTTGGAGGAAAGCATTAGAGTCAAAGGGTTTTCGGATAAGTAGGAGTAAAAATGAGTATATGGTGTGCAAGTTTAATGGTATCAGCAGTGCGTATGAAGAAAGAGTGATGATCCAAGATCAGGAGATACCAATGAGTGATCATTTTAAGTACTTAGGCTTAATTATTAGTAGAGATTGAGAGATTGTCGATGATATGACCCATAGGATTCAAGTGGGGTGGCTCAAATGGAGGAGCATGTACTATGTGACAAGAGGGTATCCACAAAATTGAAGGGAAAATTCTATGGAACTGTCATCAGACCAGCGATACTTTACGAGACAGAATGTTGGCCTATTAAGAAATAACAGGTGAGCAAGATGAGTGTAGCGGAAATAAGAATTTTGAGGTGAATGTGTGGTAAGACTAGACGAGACAGGATTAGAAATGAAACGGTTCGTAAGATGGTAGGTGTAGCACCTATGGAGGAGAAGTTGAGGGAAAATAGGCTCAGGTGGTTTGGGCATGTATATTATGGACTAAGAGATGTAGTAGTTAAGAGAGTTGATAAGATAGCTTTGGGTAGCAATGCTATGGGGAGGGATAGACCTAAATTGATATTATATGCTGTTGTGTGCAAAGATATGAGTTTAATGGGTTTGTGTAAACAAGTGGCCCTTGATAGAGCTCAATGGAGGAAAATTATTCATGTACCCGACCCCAAGTATGATTGGGACATGAGGCTCGGTTTGGTTGATTGTAGGAAGAACTTATAAATATTGGCAGCAGTCAAGTTGGGCTCTTGGAATCACGACTTGATGCTTGAAAATATTGTGCATCAATTTAGTGCTACGCAAGGTGTGATATAATGCAACACCAAGAAATGTGATAGGAAGATGCGAAAATTTTGTGCTACGTTCACTTAAAGTGGGCTCTTAGAGAGATGCGAATTTCAAGGGGTCAACTTACATGGATTAATTCGGAAATGTAAATTATTATTTGGGTTAAGAATAATTTTAGAGGGCTTATATACAATTTTAGAGGAGAAAAAACTAGCTGCCCGGTGCTATTAGGGCTAAGAAGTACGTATAAGAAGTCTTTAACTATTAACTGTTTGGTGTTTTATTTTGTCTAACAACGACCTGTGTTTCTCATTTGTATTATGTTTATGATGGGGTGAAATTGTTCTCACTTCTCGTGCTTTTCCTGTTCACAGTAATCCTGATGGAATATCAGATTGGAAAGTGTTTGCTTCTTCTTCTGAGAAGCTATTCAGCCACTTCATGAATATTATTCGTTCTATAGATCCAGCTATATTGATGGGTTGGGATATTCAAGGTAGTTCTACCTGGCTGAAAGAGCGATGCATCTTGGCATCAGTTTGCTTAATGGCATATTGCGCACACCAACTGAAACGAAGGTTGCTGCCAGCCAGAGAGTTAGGTGTGTCTGACACAGGAATGTTGGATAATTTGCTTCCAGAGCCTTTGGTTTCTGATTCTATTCAACTTGGAGATCTAATAATTGATGACAAATGGGGTCGGACTCTTGCAAGTGGTCTCCGTGTTGGTGGTAGGGTTGTCCTCAACATTTGGCAACTGATGCGTGGTGAACTTAAGCTTAACATGTACACAGTTGAAGCTGTAGCTGAAGCTGTTTTGAGGAGAAGAGTTCCATATATTCAATGTAAAGTATTGGAAAGTTGGTTTTCAAGCGGTCCAGGGCGAGCAAGGTACCGATGCATTGAATATGTTGTGGATAGAGTGAAGCTGAATCTTGAGATAATGATAACAATGTGGATTAGGTCAGATTGTGCCAAGTGGATCACCACCATCACTTTTAATTCAGCCATTGACTAAGTGGATCAGTCTGTTGGGATCCTTTTTAGGTTATAGTGGTTTGAAAACTCTTACCCTAACTAATCAAACAATAAGATTAGGTTCATATGAAGTCCTGGTCTATTTTGAGGTATGTTTGATGCTAGTGGTTGGATGCTGCAACATTTCTATTTTGCTCATGTTGCCTTTTTTTTTGAAGAGCCTAATGTTGCATTTTATGGGTTTCAAGAAAAGTTTTCACTTGAGGCATAGAAAAAATGCTCTTGGGCATTGATTTTATGCAGAGAACCACAAAGGCATTCACCCATCCTTTGGGGGTTTAGGGAGGGTTTTTCACGCTGTTTTCGTCTAGATTACGGAAGCTCTTTCTCTCTCTTTTCAAGTGAAGAATCGAATCACTGTAAGTTGTAGGGGGTAAGATGAAGTGTTTTTGCTTTTTTGGAAAAAAGAAGAAAAGGGTTATGACACAACAGGGACATGATAATCAGATATCACTCTAGATACGTAATAATAACGGTTGCTTTGTCATATTGATATTGTGAAATCACTTTCATTCCGCTTTGGATCACCATTTTGAGAGTAACTTTTACTTTCGGCACAGTTTTTAATAAATTTCTCTCTCTGTCTCTCTCCACTCATTATCACTCAACTCTCAAAAATAACTTTTTAAAACCTCAACCAAACAAAGTGTTTGTCATTCTAAAATACTGGAAATGATGCGTAAAAATTGGATCTATTTCAAATAAGAACATTTTTTTGTAAATAAACCTTTTGTGTTGGCATTCAAGATTGCTTTGATGGAAAAATGTGGAGGAGAGATTCATAGGTATAGATTTCTGTTGTTTTATGAGATATTATGGGATTGCCATTTATTATCTCCATCTTCATAATGTTCCATGTGTGTATAACCGATGGATACTTGTGGTGTTTTAACTTTTACATGTGCATGTTTGGTTTAAAAAGTAACACAGAAAGCTTAGAGAACTGTCCAGCACGTGTTAGGAGTATCCAAAGATTTTTGGTAAATAAAATAGATATGCTAGCTTCATAGAATCTTCTGTGCTTATTAGATTGGGAGATTCCAACCTTAGCCTCTGGTTCTCCCTTGGAACCACAAAGAGAGGGAGATAATGAAGTGGCGGCCATGCCCGACATGTGTTTAAGTTGCAGGCAAGGCTTAAGTTTAGCTCTTCTGTTGCAGTGTTTTGGATCTTGCATTTAATCAGTCTTCATGAGCAATACCTGAGAAATGGAGGTGCACGAAAAAGTGAGTGCGACTAGTGTGCAAAATGTCGCACCAAAGATTATCCTTAACTTGTTTCTTGTAGCAGTAAATGTCTGAAGAGTGTTGGTATTCAACTTGGTCTCACCCGTGCACACTACCTTCTTAAAACTGTTTGTACTTCGTAGATTGAAAATGGGAGACGGTGGGAGAGATAGGAGCTGGTGACCAGTGGTGGTTGTGCTGAGGTTAGCATTGGGGGTGGGGTTAGGTTGGAATAATACGTTTCCTAATTGGAATCTTCTTTTCTTGTTAGTTAGATTGTTTAAGTTGCGGACAGGACGTAGTTAACCGTGATAGAAAGTTCAAAATGATCACACCACCATAAACTGAGATGGAAAACTTGTATCTACTAGACTATCTTTTCTTGTCATTGCTAAGTTTCGAACCCACGCACTCTTAGTTGATTTCCCAAGTCCTTACCACTAAGCTAGCCAAGAACTTCTGTTAGATTAAGAAAACAAAAATATTTATACTTACTTCCTAAAGTGAGGAAAAAAAAATTTTCTCTTAAAATTTTCTGAATTTTTTGGAATGCAATTAACATGATATTAAAATATATAAAAATACATATATAAACATTGTTTAAAAGTTTTTTAAAATATGACAAACATATTTTTTTCCAATCAAAATTAGTTGTTGTCACCAAAAAAATTTCTTGAGGCAAAAAATTTAGTTTTAGCTAGTAAATTTAGTTGACAATAGTATTTTTTGTTGTAGTGTGAGCTTTGTATTTTTATAAAAATTATCACAACATGCAGATTGTAACATTATGGACAAACTTTAAATTTTTTTTTATAAGCTAACCATTTCATATGAATTTTGTGTTTATATTGAATTTCAATTTCAATGGTGGCTTCTGCATCTCTCTAACAACCAATTACTAGCCTCATCAACAAAAAAACCTAATGGTAGCAGTTTTTCACCTTAGCTTTCACTATCTTCATGATTCCTTGGCTCAGGGGAAGTTGCCTGAACCTGGTCCACTGAGTCCGAATTTGCCATTGTTTATATGTCTCTGGCCTTCGAACTCTCTCCAATCCTTCACACGCGATGATACCCAGAATCTCATTTCCCAAAATTTCCCTCTCAAACAACATCCTTGATCTCCTCATTTTCACACGGCACATTGGCCTCAAACATGTCAAACAATGCAGAGTAGTGGAATAAAGCCTCGCAGAACCGGGAGATGAAAAATGGGGAATTATAAGCTGCATTGACTATCGAATGGATGAACATATCTGGATTAATCCTCCTGAATAAGCTCAGAACAACATCGCACGGACTGTGCTCAATAAGTGTGTCGTCGA
The DNA here is from genome assembly GCA_019656275.1 of Rhododendron kiyosumense. Taxonomy (NCBI): domain Eukaryota; kingdom Viridiplantae; phylum Streptophyta; class Magnoliopsida; order Ericales; family Ericaceae; genus Rhododendron; species Rhododendron kiyosumense. The sequence continues at coordinate 10,962 of BPLS01010854.1, read as the reverse complement.
GTAGGTACATTAGCTGAAATGAACAGTTGACAATAAGCACCTCACCTTTCTCAATTCCCAAAGTTTTTTTTATCATGCTACAAGGGTGAGGTCATTTCTCTTTTATCTCACCACAAGAGCGAGATTTTTTATGTCATTCCTTTCCTCCCTAAAATCTTTTATCACACCACAAGGGTGAGATCTTTTCTCTTTTTTATCACGCCACAAGGGTGAAGTCTTTTCTCTTTTATCTCGCCACAAGAGCGAGATCTTTTATTTCATTTTTTTCCAACCTAAAATCTTTTATCACTCCGCAAGGGTGAGATTGTTTTTCTTTTATCTCACTGCAAGAGTGAGGTCTTATATTTTGTGCTAAAACCCACTTTTTATCTCAGTTTTGGACTTAAACTGAGATAAAAAAATTTAAGCATCACTTTTTATCACGCTTTCACTGAAACCGTGATTTTTGTGAATCTCCTTAGTGTGACGCATATCTATTATTGTAGTAGTGATAAGCAATACCTGGGAAGTGGAGTTGCACAAAAGTAGTGTAACTAGCCTTACTAGATATATATGTATATAGGAACTAAAGTACGTGCGCAGCTTGTTTCACAAAAGGTCGTCCTTAATCTTCTTCTTTTTGCTATATTTGAAAAGGGTCCTCTAGCTATAAAAACTTGTTTGTTTGATAGGTTGAATAACTTGTTCCACAAGAAGGTTTTATTTGGTGATGCTCAATTCGCTAATTTGATTTTGCATGCTATCTGTGCCATATGTTTTTAGTGGCTTTTGGTGGGTTTTTGAAGCATAGGCTGATGTTTCGTATTCTTCTTCTTGTCAGTAAATCCTCTTAGTATGCAAAAGGTGTTTTTGTTAGTGGTCTCAAATTGATTTGGCTCTGTCTTAATTAGGTCACTTCTCAACCTGCAATGGAATGCTTACCCCCTGTAATGGAGCCAGAATCTGGTTTTTATGTAGATCCAGTTGTTGTTTTGGATTTTCAATTTCTATATCCAAACCAAACCAAACCGAGCCTTAGGTCCCAATTACTTGGGGCCGGTTACATGAATCATTTTTCTCCATTAAGCTCTGTCTAGGGCCATTTGTTCACACAAACTTACTATATTTGTATTGTTGTGCACCATAGTATCTAATGTCAATTTAGGTCTACCCCTTCCCGTAGCATTGTTACCCAAAGCTATCCTATCTGCTCTCTTAACTACTGCATCTCCTGGTCTACGGTAAATATGCCCAAACCACCTTAACCTATTTTCCCTCAACTTCTCTTCTATGGGTGCTACACCTAACATCTCACGAACCGTTCCATTCTGTCTTTTCTAGTCTTACCACACACCCACCTCAATATTCTCATTTCCACTAACTCATCTTGTTCACCTGTTATTTCTTAATAGGCCAATATTCTGTCCCGTAAAGCATTGCTAGTCTGATGGCAGTTCCATAGAATTTTTCCTTCAATTTTATGGGTACCCTCTTGTCACACAGTACACCAGTAGCGCTTTTTCACTTAAGCCACCCCACTTGGATCCTATGGGTCACATCATCGGCAATTTCTCTATCTCTATTAATGATTGAACCTAAGTACCTAAAATGATCACTCTTAGGTATCTCCTGGTATTGGATCATCACTTTTTCTTCGTGCGCACTGTTGGTACCACTAAACTTGCACACTATATACTCAGTTCACTTTACTTATTCGAAAACCCTTTGACTCTAATGCTTCCCTCCAAATTTCTAGTTTCGTATTAACACCTCTAGCGGTTTCATCTATGAGGACAATGTCAGCTGCAAACATTATACACCATGGGATATCTTTCTGAAATTGTCTAGTCAATTCATCCATAACTAAGGCAAAAAGGTACAGACTCAAGGTTGACCCTTGATGCAATCCTACAGTGATTGGGAATTCACTCGTTTCCCCTACTAGTGATCGAATGGTAGTGATGGCACCTTTATACATGTCTCTAATCACCTCAATATACCCTTTGGTCACTCATTTTCTTTCTAGAACCCACTATATGATGCCTCTAGGCACCCTATCATAAGCCTTTTCTAAGTCTATGAAAATCATATAGGGATCCTTCTTCTTTTCTCTGTGTTTCTCTGACATCGTAGTCACCATCCTCAACTAATACTCAATAACTCTTTCCCACAACTTCATCGTATGATTCATCAATTTAATACTTGTATAGTTGTTACAGCTTTGGATATCCCCTTTATTCTTATAGATAGGTACTAGAGTACTCATTCTCCATTCGTCGGGCATCTTTCTAGTCATAATAATCTTGTTAAACAATTTCGTCAACCAAGTCACCTCCAGTTTGCCTAGACTTTTTCACACTTCAATAGGGATACCATCTGGTCCTAAGGCCTTACCCGGTTTCATCCTTTTCAAAGCTTTGACCACTTCGAACTTTTGTATTCTCCGATAAAATTCATATTCTATGATTTCGCCAGGTACATACTCTTCCTCCCCACCAAAGCCTCCTTCATGCTTCTCATTTAACAACTTCTCGAAATACGACTTTCATCTATCCCTGATCGCCTCATCTTTTACCAACACCACTGAATCAATATCTTTTATACACTTAACTTGAGAAACGTCTTTAGCTCTCCTTCCTCGCAACTTGGCAAGTTTATAAATAATTTTTTCTCCATCTTTATTGTCGAGTCTAGCGTAGAAATTTCATAGGCTTTCAATTTAGCATCCTTAACGGCTTTCTTAGCTTCCTTGCTAGCTTGCTTATAACCCTGAAAATTTTCTTCATTCCAATCCTTTTGCCACTTTTTAAAGCACTCCTTCTTGGCTTTTACCTTGATTTGAATATCGTCATTTCTCCACCATGTCTCATTAGAAATTGGACCTTTTCTCTTCGACTCCCCGAGAACTTCGCTCGATATTCTTCTAATACCGCCAGTTTTGGTATTCCACATATTGTCACTATCTCCTTTCACTCCCCACCGTACTTCTTGAGACATTCTTTCCTTGAATACCTCTAGTTTCTCCCCTCTTAGACCCCAGCATGTAGTCCGTGGGCATCTAGTTTCTGTCACGCCCTCAATTTTCAACATAAATTAACAATATTATTTGAAAAATACAAAGTCCTCACAATCGTACGTACAATACCCCAAAATACAATTCGGTTTCTAATTCCACAAACTGGTCTACAAATACAATCTTTCAAGTAGGAATTTCATAACAAAGTGGTTTGTTATACAAGAATAATAAAGTACACTCCAAAATAGCTTTAACCGATAATGTCAGCATGCACTCCAAGTACTCTATGACCATGACCATGACCTGCAATGAACCTGAAATGGTAGGTTGAGCAAACACGTGCCCAGTAGAGAAATCTACACAACTATTATGTACGAATGGGATGATAGGTAGAATGAATAACAGAAGTAAGGTACAGTATCTCAAAGGATGACACGAAACACAACTAGTAATTTTCCCAACGTCGACGACATAAATGAAGTATCGTGACTACATACCAAAACTCTAATTCAACCACGAGGACGTACCATCTATACGATTTTCTCATGACTGCCATTGTCCCTCATATTACTTCGAATCACCAATCCGATATCTTGACTTATGAAACTATTGTAATCAAAGAATCGCAATGCCAATGTCATTCGTACCACTTACACTTTCACAATGATAGCCCCCTTTCATTCACATTATGTCACAATTTCCTCATCATTCTATATCATGAATAAAAGCTCCTGTCGAGCCAATTAAGAAATCCCGATACTTTCCACTAGTATCTCCCTCACTGATGGAGCTAATTCAAGTCACATATCACAGATCACCATACCACAATTCCTCCAATACAATTCACAATTTAGTCATTCATCTCAATCACATATAATGAATTCACAACGAAAACTTATTCATATAAAAGTAGTACAGATAATTTCATCTCAATCAACTCGCTATCATTATGTAATTAGCTTTTCATCACCATACAAGCACTTACACATCAAAAGATAAACTCTCACAACGATTCATAGATTTCCACCATGCAACTCGTAAAATCGTATAAGTTACGCAAGAGGTGTAACACATATCAAACACAAGAAAATGTCTCATGTAATCACGCCTAGCATTGTTTAACTCAAAGGAGTGTTCTATGTGTTCGTTTTTCACTTCACATGTCGACACATATAATCTTCGCCCCCCTTACATTCCTTATATTCTCTAAACCCTCATTTCAGTGTCAAACGACTCATATGGAACCCAATGATCACTATCAAGCGCTAAGTATACCACTAGCCTCATCAACCCATTCAACTAGTACTTAGAAGAATCTAAGAACACCCGTGTCTCACCCAAACAATTGTAAGGAAAAAGATTTCCCAACATATACGAACATACCTATCTTATTTTGGCTACCAAATCTTATTGGTTAAGAATTAGGAGATGAGACCACCACCATTGGAAAGTACGTTTCCGGTACATGAATTTTGATATAAAATTTGCCCGAAACGGAGTTCGGATGAAAAAGTTATGCCCGTTCGAAGTTTTGCCAAAATGCTGAACTTTTCATTTTCTACCGGTAGGACACTTTTTCCTACCGGTAGGAGACCACAATTTCACGAAAATGACATCTCTGGACAGCTTTTCTACCGGTAGGGCCAAAACTCCTACCGGTAGGACTTGGGTTTTCAAAGCACAATTTTCAGACTCCACCAGAACATTTCTAACAACGAAACCAATGATTTAGGGCACGATTCAAACACCTATTCATCACATAAACACATAATAGAAGTGAGAAATCCCTACCTCATGGGTTTTGAGCAAAACCCGAGCCTTTGACCGAGTCAACCAAGCTCCAACGAGGTCTGATCATGAATTTTCTTGGATATTCAGAAAGCCCGTGCTCCGTATAACAACTTTAATTCTCCAGCCTTGTCCGGAATCACACCCTAGGTAGATGAAATCGAAGAGAGAAGAGAAGAGGGAGTTTTTCGGAGGAGAGGAGGAGAGAGAGATAACCGAGAGAGAAAAAGAGAGAAAAATGGGAGAAATGATTCTCCTGGGGAAATTATTGGCATGGGGAGTAATCCCATGTTCCCGCCCCACACACACACATGTGCATCTCTTGCACAATTACCCTTATATCCTCCCACGAAGATGTAACACCGAATATCCGCACCGTCTATCTCGACGAGCCGTACGATTGCAAAAGAAAAAATATAGTCTCAAAATTACGGGTCTTTACAGTTTCCTTTCTCCTTCTAATATTCCTCTTGAGACAAATATCTAACAGCAAAAGTCTATGCTGTGCCACTAGACACACTCCGGGAATAACTTTACAATCCTTACATGTCAAGCGGTCTGCACCTCTAGCAAGAAAGTAGTCAATTTGGCTTCTATTGGCTTTGCTCTTAAAGGTAATTTTCAATCTCTTTAACCCTCAATGATAATTGCATACAACCTCTGCTTCTACACGTGCCTTGGAAATGTACTGCCTTCTAAGGCAAATACGCTTGGTGTTAGTTCATTTTCACCAAATCTACATGTGTTGCAAGATCTCATACTATGGGGAATCTTTTTTGAATCCTAAGCCTAAAAAAGCCAACGAGTTATACATTAAGCATAGCAATTGTATCCTTAAGCAGGTCCCACGGGAAAAAGCAGCAAAGGATGGAAGAGTGAATACCAAATTTTTTTTTTAATTAGGGGTAGTTAGGACCATTTGTAATGCGTTGTTTTAATTGTTAAATTTTACTTCATTTTGTACATGAATTTTTTTCATCGAATGGATTTTTATGAATTTCTTGAATGGAATGTAGTTTTTAGTTTGGTATGATAAATCAAAGCAATAATATTTCAATCCAAATACAACTTTATTTCATTTCGGCTACAACTTTATACAACCTATTTCCAATTCATGCAACCTCTGTTCTATTATTGACATGCTGAAACAAAACCCATTTTTCTTAAAAAAAACAAACGTAGCTCTGAAATATTGACATGCTGAAACAAAAACCATTTTTCTTAAAAACAACAAAAGCAGGTCTAAAATCTTACAAAATGATATACCATGCCATAAACATGATTTGTAGCATAGCCGCATAGTCAACGTAAAGAGTTAGTTTGAAACCCTATGGCAACAATTTCCCCAATCAATCGGGGTGAAGAAATTCAAATAAATTAAATAAAATTTTATACGAAGTAAAAAATACAATTTTATTGTAACTTTCATTTTGGATTCAACTTTATGCAAATATAATTTTATTACAAATAATATTTCAATACAAATACAACCCATGCAATAATATTCTGGATGAAAATTGGTTGGCAATGTGCTGGCTTAAGCACGACACGACTTAAAATGGCACAGCCTGATCTGACACGATTAAGTAAACGGGTCGACACAATTTGACACGATTGAAAACAGCACGATATGATACGATTTAAAAAAAGAGCAAGCATGGCTCGACACAATTTAAGAAAATGGGCTGGCACGACACGATTGACAAACGACACGGCATGACACGATACAATTGGCAAATGGCGCGACACGACACTATTTAAGTAAATGGGCTGACACGGCATGACACGACACGATTGACAAACGGCACGGCACGATTTGAGTAAATACTATAAACCGGCAAGCACGGCACGACACGAAGCACGGAGTTAAACAGGCCGTGCCGTGAATGAGTGCCAACATCCATATTTATTGTCCGCTAATTTCCTTGCCATAATTTTGCAATCCGATCATCTGATGCATATTATTAGTTTCGCAATGATTTTGTTGGACACCTATGAGCGCGTCATTAAGAGGAAGAATGAGGGCTTGTTTGATAATTTAAATTTAGCACTTAAAGCTGAATTAATTAAGTAATAAGTGATTCAGTAGGGGCCTGTTTAATAAAACTGAAAACTGAAACTGAATGCTGAAAATTTAAGTATTGAAAGCTGAATGCTGAATTTTTTAAGCTGAAAAGCTGTTTGGTAAACATATTAAGTATTGAATTAAAAAAATGATAAATTAATTTTAGTTTCGATTCTTTCTTAATTTACTAATGGTGACAATGTACTTGTAATAATTGTGAAATTGTGATTATGGTGGTGGTGGTGATAGAGTGGCGGCGGCGGTGGTGATGTTGAAGTGCTAGCGATAGTGGTGTAATGGTGGTGGTAGAGTGATGGTGATGTAACGATGGTAATGAGTGGTGGTGGTGTAATGGTGGCGGTGGCGGTGGAGTAATGGCGACAGTGAGTTGTGTCAGTAGAGTGATAGTTATACAATTGTGGCATTGTGGTAGTGGCGTCGGTATGGTAGTGGTGATGCTGTGGTGATGGTAATGGATTGATAGGGGAGTGGTGGTGGAGATGGTGATGTAGTAGTGGTGGTGAAGTGGTGGAAGAGTGGTGGTGGCGGTGGCGGCGGCGAAGTGGTGGTAGTGATGGTGATGGTGGCAAAGTGGTGGTGGTGGTGGTGGTGGAGTGGTTGTAGGAGTGGTGGTGGTGGTATGGTGATCAAATGCAAGTACATAAAAATTCAGCCAGAATTAAGTAGCTTAAAGCTACTTATTTTTTCCAAACTTTTTAGCCTATATTTTAAGTAGCAGTTAATTTGTTGAGCAATATATAATGTCATCAAATCTACTGAATCACTTATTACTTAATTGATTCAGTTTTAAGTGTTGAATTTATCAAACAAGCCCTAGGTTTGATAACGACACTATACATTGCTTAACAAATTAAGTGCTACTTAAAATGTAGGTTAAAAAGTTGAAAAAAATTAAATAGTTTTGAGCTACTTAATTATAACTGAATTCTTGTATACTTACATTTAATTATCATACCACCACCACTTTGCCACCATCACCATAACCACTACTACCAGCACCACCACTTCGCCACTGCCACCAGTCTCCACCACCACCACCACCACCACCACTGCATCCACCACTCCTCCAACACCATCACCACTCCCCTATCACTCCACCACCACCACTACCATTACCACACTGCCACCACCACTACCGGTCACACTGTCGTCGCCGCCACCATCGCAATACCATCATTGCATAACTATCACTCCATCGACATCACTCACTGTCACCATTACACCATCACTTCACCGCCACCACCACTCACTGCCACCATTACATCACCATCACTATTACACTACTATCGCCAGCACTCCAACATCATCACCGCCGCCGCCGTTCCATCACCACTAACATACTACCACCACCACCATCACAATTACTATTCCATCATTATTATAAGTACATTGCGACTATTAGTAAATTAAGAAATAATCGGAAATAAAATTAATTTATCATTTTTTTTAATTCAGTACTTAATATGTTTACCAAACAACTTTTCAACTTAGAAAATTCAGCATTCAGCTTTCAGTACTTAATTTTTCAGCATTCAGTTTCAGTTTTATCAAATAAGCCCTGAGTTTCGATTGGCTGTAGTTTTTTTTGGTGGTTGTGATCTTTGACTCTTTTAATAGGTTTCTTGCGGTGAAAATTAGCTAAATAAAAAAACATTTCATTTTTGGATGGTGGTACTTTTTAATGGTTGTAATATTCGAGTCTTGTAATATGTTTCTCATGAACACCTTAAAAAATCGTAAATTCGAATTCCACGAAAGCTAAACTTTTCAAACCTTGGGGCCGTTGGAGATTTGGTGACTGTTAACTTCAGAGTTTTTGAATTTGGTCAAAGTACGTACAAGCTAGCCTAAACATTCGTTTATAGAAAGGAAAAAAATTTCTGTGTGGTGAAAATTTGGTAAGGGTCCCCAATGACATTACTAATAATAGCAATGTTGGTCTAAATTATAGTTCACACTGATACAATCAAATTTAACAACTCCTTAATCGATAACTAAATTTTGTCGTTTGAATAAAATAGCAGCATTTTTTTTTTTATAGATAACCAAATTTAATGGGACCGTACTCTTTCTTCTCTCTCCTCTCATCACTATCAATGGACTCAATGTCACATTATTAATCTTAATAACCGTTAATTTTTGAATAACTAAAAAATGATTTGTGATGCATTAGATTATTCAATTTTGATGATGTAAAATGGGATATGTTATTGGAGATACCCTAACATGGGATATATTGATGTTAACAGGGCAGCAGACCACCGCCCAATACATCTTTTCAAATTTCCCGGTAACGCCAGAGCTCCGCGGCGATATACCTAGAACGAATCTTTTCCGGCCAACCAAACGCCGCCGTTCTCAGTCCATGAGGAAATCCACAACGATCAATTCAACAAAAACCCTCTCATTCTTCTTCACCCACCAATCAATCCACACATCACCGCCCCTCTCCCAATGGAAACCCCGACACGAGTATAAGCTGACCCGGCCCGACCTCGTCGACCGGATCTGCCGCCTCCTGGTCCTCCGCCGCCACGACGCCATCTCCAACCTTTCCTTCGACTTCTCGGACGACGTTGTCGACGCCGTCCTCGTAAAACTCAGGTTGAACCCTAACGCCTGTTTAGAGCTCTTTAAATTAGCTTCCAAACAGCAAAAGTACAGACCGGATATAAAATCATACTGCAAGATAGTCCATATACTGTCGAAGGGCCGAATGTTTGACGAAACTAGGGTTTACTTGAACGAGCTTGTTGGATTTGTGAAGAACAAGAAACTTAGTTTGGTAGTTTGGGGTGAACTAGTTAGGGTTTATAGAGAATTCTCGTTCTCGCCGACTGTTTTTGATTTGATCATGAAGGTTTACGCGAAGAAGGGTTTGACGGTGTGTGCCTTGCATGTGTTTGATGAGATGAGTAAGAGTGGCCGCATGCCGAGCTTACAGTCTTGTAATAGTTTGCTTAGTAGTTTGGTTAGGAATGGTGAGTTGTACACTGTTTTCGTTGTTTATGAGCAGATGGTTAGGGTTGGGATTGTTCCTGATGTATGTACATTTACGATACTGGTGGATGCGTGTTGTCGGTGTGGGAGAGTGGGTAAAGCTTTTGAACTTGTGAAAGAAATGGAGGGTTTGGGGTTCGAACCGAATGTAGTGACGTACCATTGTTTGATCAATGGATATGTCGAGTTAGGGGATGTACGAGGGGTTGAGGGAGTGTTAGAGTTGATGGAACACAGAGGAGTTTCAATGAATGCTGTTACGTATACGTTGGTGATTAAGGGTTATTGCAAAGTTTGCAAGATGGAGGAGGCAGAGAAGGTGCTTCAGGATATGAAACAAGTGCCATCGTTTACTATGGATGAGCGTGCTTATGGTGTTTTAATTGATGCATACTGTCGAAATGGTAGAATGAATGAGGCCTTGAGGATGAAGGATGAGATGCTGGGATTGGGACTGGAGATGAATTTGTTCATTTGCAATTCCATTATCAATGGGTACTGCAAACTAGGTCAAGTTCACGAGGCAGAAGGACTGGTGATAAGTATGTCCAGTTGGAAGTTAAAGCCCGATTCTTATACTTACAATACTCTTCTTGACGGTTATTGTAGAGAAGGCCATACAACCAAGGCTTTTAGTATTTATGACAAAATGATAGAACAACGTATTGAACCATCTGTTGTAACATATAATACCCTCCTAAAAGGTTTAAGTCGAAGAGGTGCATTTGCTGATGCTCTGCGGCTTTGGCATTTGCTGCTGAAAAGAGGTGTGGCTCTAAATGAGGTAAGCTATGGTATTATATTGGATGTGTTTCTGAAGATGGAGAACTCTGAAGGCGCTTTAATGTTATGGAAACATGTTTTAGCTAGAGGCTTTGCGACTAGGATAGTATTCAAAACGATGGTTAATGGATTATGCAGAATGGGGAAAATTACTGAAGTAGAGGAGATTTTGGAGAAGATGAAGGAGCTGGATTATTGACTTGATGGAATATCTTATAGGACATTGAGTGATGGATATTTGGAAGCTAAGCACAAGTAAGTCATTTGTCAATGTTTTCTCTGATGCCTTTCATTTGTCTACATTTCCTGG
>BPLS01010853.1:0-44431 GCA_019656275.1 Rhododendron kiyosumense | reverse complement strand
ACACTTGAATTAGGTTTGAGCTTAATTAGATAGACATACATTATTATCATTAAACTCTCCATGTGTGAGGCTCCAATTTGGGGTAATGTGGCCTTAAGAAAGACAAGTCGGTCTATCCTGTCAATTAAGATTTCTAGACATGAGTTTATGTTCGGGTTTATTATGTTGGGCATGACTAATTATGGTTTTCATTAATGGCAAGTAGATTTGAGAAGGTATCATTTATTTTCTTTGCTAAGTTAATTGTTGGAGGTGAAATTCTTTATGAATATTTCTGAAGCTGCACTAGAAATAGAACTGATGCTATTGGAGAAGATAAAAAGAAACAAAAATATTCTAGTATTGGAAGGGAGCTGTTTTGCTTACGTATTGAGGGAACAAATTGAGAATGAGAAATTTTACGAAGAAAATTCAAAATCTATACTGTTAGTCTGTTACAATATTGTGAAGTGTTAAGTGTATAGATTAGCTTTACTGCTATAATCTTTATGGCAGATCTTAACATCAATTTCTATGGGAGTCTAGAGAATATTTCTACTGGGGAGTATTTTGCGTTTGATTGTAAGTTTGAGAAATCGACTAACACGATTAATGGCCGCAAGAGATGGGTTTTAGTGTGCTCTATTCAGTGCTGGTGATTAGGTTTGAAAATCCAAACCCAATCAGTATCAAATTTCTTGTCTGAAGGGTTAAGTCATAAACAAGGAAAAGGAAAAAGAAAGCATTAATTTAATGTATTGCATAGGTAAGTTATTCATCCATGAAGATATTTATACTTTTGGGTTTATGAGTAAGACATTTTATAGGTATTGGGTTTGGAGATCTTAAGATGGGTGTTGACCAAGTGAAATTTTTAGAAACGATAAAGAGTACTGATGGAATAGGTGCAGAAAATGTGGCTGCAAGAAAGCTTACCATTTATTGTGTAAGATTAAGGCTTGGTTTTAGTAATTATAACGTTGGATAAATGAACTAAGGACAAACCTGGAGGAAAATACAATTTTAGAGCTAAGATGATGTCATCCATTGGCCTCTTGGAGTAATTTTATCATATACCACCACAATGTTATTGGCATGGCGAGAATTGGTTAACAACCATAGGATATGGTTGTGGGTTGGAAATGAAAAAAAAAACATTGAGATTGATCCACAATGCGTTTTCATAAGTATTATGGCTAGTCAAGAATTTGGGGATGTGATAATAGCTGAAAATCCTTCTCAAGTAGTATTCTTAGTTAGACGGGGCACAATCTCAATTTCGTATCCTAGAATTAAGTTCAATAGATGTCCAAAATTATCATTCAATGGGGGAAAATTTTTGTGCGTGGTTTGATGCAAGAGAGAGCAAATGGCCCATATCAGGTTCAAATTGGTGTCAAAGTGGAAGCAAGACAAGTAAGGGAAAGGCCAAAGTTATTCTACATGTTACTGGTAAGCGAATATATTTTGAGAAAGATTGACCAAAAAAAAAAGTACAGAGAAGAGGAATGAAAATGAAAATTTGTGACCTTTTAGCATTAGAAATATTTGAGGTATCAATGAGTGTTTTAGATAAAAAGGCTCAAGTGCTCTGTATAGCTCAGTTCATTTGGTTGAAGAGAAGGTGGAATGAGGGCTTTGGTATCCCCTTTATTTTGATTTATGTAAGTAAATTTCGAGGACGAATAGGAGGGGAGAATTGTAACACCCGTTCCGAGCATGCACGCGCATCGCATGTGTCATTTAACTTTATGTTGCATAGGTCATGCTATATGTTACACGTGTTGTGTTATCATTCGCACATCATTCATTAATTGTTTAGCAATACATGATTAAATTTGAGGGTTTAGTTAAGTTAAAAAAAAAAAAAGGATTAAGTTTGAGAGTTTAATTAAGTTAATTAAAAGAGATTGGTCTTGGTGGGAGGAATGAAGGGTAGAGATGAGTTTTGGCCCAATTAAACCCATACACCCAACCTCATGGGATAAATCTTCCCTAATAAGCCTTCTACAGTATTCTACACTGTTCCACCCCTCCACCGTTCTTTTTGTATCACGTAGAGAGAGAGAGAGAGAGAGAGAGAGAGAAGAATAAGAAGAAGAAGAAGAAGAAGAGGAATTGAAGAGGAAGAGGAAGAAGGGGAAAAAAATTGGGGAAAATCTAATTGAAGGTAATCCCCATCCTATACCTAATTTATGTTTTGGGTTTTGATCAAACTTGTATATACCTGCATATTCTTGTAGTTTTAATCCTAATTAGGTTATAGGAGAATGGATTTTTGTGTAGTTAAAGTAGTTTACAACAGAAATTACTTGGTTGGGAATTCCGCAGAATTGGAAAATTCATGTTTGACTGATTTTGGGAAATTTTATTGAGATAGTTCGAAAGTTTTGAAATTTCTGGGAATTTTTCTGAGAGTTCCTCTATGAGTCTTCTATCTATAGTAAAAATTTTAGGATCTAGTTCAAAGTATTGAGCTCTATAGAAATTTTTAACCTAGTATCACTCAATTTCGGAATTGAGCAGTCAGCACTTAAACAAGTTGGGAAAACAGTTATATCTCCTAGCTCGAGACTCGAAATCACATTTCGCTTTATTTGCTGAAAAATAGACTTGTAGGGCTTTCCAACGGTGCAACCCGTGCGCTGTGGTTTTGCCCAAGCAATAACAGATTTGCTCAAGCAATAACAGATTTGCTGTTAAAGTTTACTCAAAATCTGTCTCTGCACCAGTTTTAATATTACGTTAAGTTATAATCGCGAGGCCGTAGTAAGGTTACCCGAACTCCGTTTTTTTGATGAATGACCTGTCGTTTCGAAGAGGAAGAAGTTTACTTTTCAATAGTTAAAGTTTCATTCTTCAATTCATGATTATGTTTTGGATACGGTCAGAACAATACATGTTAGTCACGGACTAAGCCTTATTCTTGGGAATTCTTGTATCAAATCTCATTGAATCATCTTTGGAGCATTGAAGCACATCACCCATCATTTTTATTGCATTGGTCTCATGTAGTCTCATATTAGGGATGGAGATTAAAAAGAAGATCGTATGCTAGACTTATTGATGCATTTTACTTGCATTTTAACATAAGTTGGAGCATGAGTCATTCTAAGTGTAGTGCCATTCATATTCTAGGATTGGGGGACGAGTCTCCACCTCAAAGTTGAGAAAGAGACCTTTTGCTTTTGTCTTTTGGATCTCTAAGGTGAGTGTGCTATTTCATTGAAGTGGCTAGCTAAAAATAAACTTATACTTTTTTTGCTAATGTTGGGAATTTTTTACGGTTGTGGATATGGATCAAGTTGCTTGAGACATGATTTTAATTCAAGAGCATGCCATAGCTGTATTGTTGGTTGGAATTATTTTATTCTTGATGTACATAAGAAGGGTATAAATTGTCTGTTTGTTGTACACAAACAGGGTATAAATTGTTGGAAGTACCCTGTTCACAGGGTCACGGTACCGCCATAACTCCTGGTTGCGAGGGAAGTAACCCTATGGCTTGTTGAAATATTGTGCTTACTTAATGGTTTGTGAAAAATAATTTGTTTCTTGCTAAATATGATTAGAAGCATTACTCGATCCACGTTTGCTCGTGTAAACTATTTTATGCTTTCTGCTTGAATGAAATAGTAACACTCACAATCTTTTCAGGTATTTGAAGTAGAGTTTTGGTCCACTACTGGTCTGACAGGCTTTAGGAGTTGAGATGAGAGTTGACTTTGAGTCTTTAAAGGCTTCGTGCATTTTGTGATATATTTTTGAGGAAAAGCTTGTAACATTTGGACTTATGGACGCATAATACATCTTGTAAAGCTCTAAACTATATATTTTATTTTAGAAACTGGTTGAAATCTACTTTGTTGATCTTGTTTTGTATTAGTGGAGGAAACTTTGATTTATCATGTAGTTTCGAACTGGTTAACCTAATCCTCCGGGAGCGGGTCGTTACAAGAACAATAATGATTCCCACACGTACTTTTGTTGTTAATAGAAAGAGCGAGCAAAGGAAAACCCAAGCGGCGATTTTGGCGATCTCCAATATTATGAAACCCTAGCTCCTAACCCTTCTTTCCTCCGGCCGCCGCCGGCCGATCTTCTCCAACCAGCCCTTATCCCTGCCTTTTCTCTTTCCCTCTCTCCCTGTTTCCCTCCCTTTACCCTCTGTTTTGTACCAATTTTCCCTTCCTCTCCTCATTACCATCAGTTTTCAGTCGTAGCAGATCTTTCTTTCTACCGTTGCTAACCGCCTCTCAATCACTGCGCTCTTGGGCTGTGATTTCCCAGGTCGTTTAGCGCCCTTCAGATTCTGCGTGTTCGTTGAGCTATGCCTCTGCTTCCCTCCGTGCCTATGTTTACTTGCCGTCACCGATTTAAGGCCAAACGGGAATGAAATTCAGAAAACAAAAGGTGAGTGGAGACAACCAAACAGGGTGAAGAGCGAATACAAAAGACTATCGAGTACAAAATGGTGGAAGGAAGAACGTATGCACTTGTTAAAGGAGGGGAGAGTCATGACATACATAGTAATATAGCAAGCATTCAGATCCAACCAAAAGGAAATGGATGGCTTTATAGGAGTGCCATTGCTAAAATACGTAGATTGCTATCAACTGAAGAGTTGGAAAAGGAGTTTAGATTGGAGAAAGTTATAGACGTCCAAATTAGAGCATTAGGGGTGTTGTTAGAGGAAGAAAGAAGTGTATAGGGTGTTAATTAACCCTAACACAAACACTCTTTATTTATATTATGAGATACTCATTACAATGACTTACTTAGTCAATGTTGGACTAACACAAGTCTTGACAATATTCTAACACTCCCCCTCAAGCTGGAGAGTAAATATCACAAAGTCCCAGCTTATTACATAAGAATTCTAAATGAGGTTTAAACAATCATTTGGTAAAAATATCTGCGATCTAAGCTCCTGTGGAAACGAAGGATGTAACCAACACACCATTGTCAACTTTCTCTCGAACAATGTGACAATCTACCTCAATATGTTTGGTTCTCTCATAAAACACCGGGTTCGAGGAAATATGTATCTATGCCTGATTGTCACAATACATAGAAATGGGTAACTGCACCTGAAACCCCAGCTCCTCAAGAAAGGATCTCAGCCAAACAATCTCACATGTGGTATGAGCCATAGCACGGTACTCTGCCTTTGCACTAGACCTTGCAACAACAGTTTGTTTCTTACTCTTCCAAGTAACTAGGTTGCCATCAACAAACGTATAGTAACTAGTTGTTGAATGTCTATCAGAGGGTGACCCTGCCCAATCTGCATCCGTAAATGCCTCAACACGAAAATGACCATTAGAACGATAAAACAAACCACGTCCAGGATGAGTCTTAAGGTACTTAATAATGCGAATACAAGCTTCCCAATGTGGAAGACGAGGAGCAGATATAAATTGACTCACCACACTAACAGCAAATAAGATATTAGGACGTGTATTGGTAAGATAGTTCAACTTACCAACCAATCGACGATACCGGTCTGGATGAGGAAATACTTCCCCCTGATCACAACAGAGTTTCACATTAGGATCCATTGGAGTCTCCACAGATCTAGCTCCCAATAAACCTGTCTCCTCTAGAATATCCAGCACATATTTTCTCTGGGACAGACTGATCCCATCCTTGGACCTTACTACCTCAATACCCAAGAAATATTGCAGCTTACCTAAGTCTTTAGTGTGGAACTGACCATGTAAGAACTGTTTCAACTCATCAATCCCTTTTTGATCATCTCCAGTAATAATAATGTCATCTACATAAACAATGAGCAATACTTTCCCTCGAGCCGACATAAGGGAGAAAACAGAGTGATCTGACTGACTTCGACACATGCCAAATCTCATAATTGCATCACTAAACTTGCTAAATCATGCTCTAGGAGATTGCTTAAGGTCATAGAGTGCTTTGCGAAGATGACATACCTTATGAGGCTCCCCCTGAGCAACAAACCCAAGTGGTTGCTCCATGTAGACTTCCTCCTTAAGATCGCCATGGAGAAAGGCATTTTTGACATCGAGCTAGAACAACGGCCAACCAAGATTGGCAGCAAGAGAAATAAGAATGCGCACAGAACCAAGCTTGGCAACAGGTGAGAACGTTTCTCAATAATCAACACCAAAGGTCTGGGTGTACCCTTTGGCAACCAGACGAGCTTTGTGGCGCTCAACAATGCCATCAGGAAGGTACTTAACAGTATAAACCCAACGACAGCCAACAGTAGTTTGACTAGCAGGAAGAGTAACCAACTCTCACGTGCCATTATTATGAAGAGCAGACATTTCATCCTCCATAGCTTTCTGCCACTCAGACCGAGATAAGGCCTCCTAAACTGTGTTAGGAACAAAAACAGAGGATATAGTAGTAGTAAAAGCACGGAGAGAGAGAGAGAGAGAGAGAGATGATCATAAGAGATAACCTGAGCAAGAGGATGGGAAGTGCTAGAACAATGAGAAAAACCATATTTTACCGACGAGTGTCGATTCTCACGAGTCGGATAGCGAGGAGCAGGCGGATCTGGCGACGGGAGAAAAGACGAAGGTGCTGGCGAAGACGGGTCGGCAGGCTGAGAGGGTTTGGTAGGCGGAGGCGGAGGCGGGGTTTGTGCCAGAGGCTGGGGTGGGGTCGGTGCATGGGAACGCCGAACATAAACCTGCAAAGGGGTTGGGAGAACAGTACCAGTTGGAACAGCCATAGGTAACACAGACTCTAGGGTAAGGAGATCATTGGTAGTAACAGGATTCGAGTAATATGGCAAAGACTCATTGAACTGATATCAGCACAGACAAAGTGACGACGTAAAGTAGGAGAGTAACAATGATACCCTTTCTGGGTGTGGGAGTATCCCAGAAAAATACACTGAAAAGACCAAGGATCAAGTTTACTCCTATCAGGGTCCAGAGCATGGACATAACAAGTACATCCAAAAACGCGATGCGGCAATGAATGGATAGGCTGACCGGAAAATAAAACCGTATAGAGAATCTGACCACGTAGGACCGTAGAGGGCATGCGGTTGACTAAGTAACAGGCAGTAAGGACAGCATCACTCCAATATGACTTAGGAACCTGCATTTGAAATAATAAAGCACGCATAACCTTAGACAAGTGCCGAATCTTGCGCTCAGCAACTCCATTTTGTTGTGGAGTCCGAGAACATGATAATTGGTGAATAATGTCATGATCAACAAAAAATTGAGACAGTGTACTATGAAAATATTCACGGGCATTATCGGAACGAAATATCTTAAAGCAAGCATCAAACTGATTCTTAATCTCTATGTAGAAGGATTTAAAAATAGATTTCAATTCAAATCGCTCTTTCATTAGATAAAGATATGTGATACGAGAAAAATCATTCACAAAGATAACATAATACTGAAAACCAGAAACACTGGGCACATGAATCGACCCCCAAATGTCTAAATGAACTAATTGAAAAGGACGCGATGCACGACGCTCAACCCTAGGATAAAAACTAACTCGATGATGTTTACTAAACTCACAGACTTCACAAACCAACTTATTAATGGAACGACACGAGGGCACAAGACGCTTCAAACTCTGAAGAGAAGGATGACCAAGACGACAGTGTTGTTGATATGGAGACTCGAATGTCCGAAGGGCAACGGGTTGAGACACGGTTAAATAATATAGGCCACCTCGCTCAATGCCCCCACCAATCTTCCTCCCCGTCGTGAGATCTTGAAAAACACAGTCATGAGGGAGAAATGTAACGGAACAATTTAAAGATTTTGTAAGGCGGCTGACAGACAGAAGATTAAACGGGAAATGAGAAACATGCAATATAGATGTCAATGTAAGAGAGGAAGAGATAGGAACTGAACCCAAACCAGTAACAGCAGTGGTAGATCCATCAGCTAAGCTAACATGAGAAGATCGACCAATTGGCTGTCGGTCACAAAGGAAAGCAGGGGTACCAGTCATATGATCTGTAGCGCCCGAGTCAATAACCCAAGGCGAGGAAGAAGAGGAGGCACACAAGCAGTAGATGGACCGGTCTGAGCAAGCGTAGCAGTGGAAGATCCTGTTACAGTTTGAAATGACAAGAAGTGCTGGTACTCATCAGCTGAAACAACCATACTATCAGCAGAAGACGGAGTAAACTGTCCAGTATCCTCAAAGACAGTGGCCTGATGAGCCTGAGGAAAGCCATACAACTCATAACATGTGTCCACCCAATGATTGGTCCCCTCACAGTAGGTACACAATCGAGCACCACGGCCATGACCGCGACCTCCCCCGGTCAGGCAGCCACCACGACTAAATGTACGATCACCTCGACCACCAATAACAGGGTCTGTACGGCCACTAGAACCACGACCATTCATTCCAAAATCACGACCACGACCTCGAAACCCAGAGTCATGGCCGCGACCACGGCCGCGACTGACTGAGAACACAGAGCTATCAGAGACAACGGAAGTCAAAGTAGAATGGTCAGGAGCCAGTGGACCAGAAATAGACGATGATTGCCTAAAACGACTAAATACCTCGCTGAGAGGAGGTAAGTCACGATCCCCCAAAATCTAATTACCCACATGTTTGAAAGTGAATGATGCACCAGATAAGAAACGAGTAACCCTCATGTGCTCATGCTGATGCCGCATAGCCTGAATATCAGCAGAAAGTGGCTCACAAATATCCAACTTATTCCAAATACGCCGGAACTTAGCATAATAATCCTCAAACGAATCATCACCTTGAGATATATTAAAGAAAGACTGATGAAAATCATACGTACGACGGAGATTGTTAACACCTGAAGACAACTCTTTGGCCTGTGTCCACACCTCTCTAGCTGTATCACAAAACATTAGCGTACTAGCAACCTGTTCCGTCATACTATTCCATAACTCTGAACGAATACGAGCATTAATAGGTTTCCAGACCCCATATGTGGGTGCATCTGCAGCCAGGGATGCACTAGTCAAATAAGAGTCCTCCGACTGACCCATATAATATACCTCAACTGCTTTAACCCAAAGAACATAATTACCCCCATTTAATGGTGTGGAAGTAATAGGGCGCCTATCGCGAGACCAAGAATTACTAGATAAACTACCAACAAGAGTAGAACCTGAGCTAGAACCAGTACTAGAATCAACATCCTTCTTTGGCTCAGACATTTTTATTTTTTTTTAAACGATCAATTGAAAGGCACCAATGAGAATGACCTAACAAAATCAACTAAAAAGGGGGGCAACGACTACCAATAACTAGGCCTGTCCGCGGTCCGGATTGGATCGGATTCGTATGAATCCGATCCTAATCCGTATCTCACGGTTTTTGGAAAATGCAATCCAATCCTAATCCAAAAGTCTATGGTTCGGTTTGGATTCCAAACCGTAAGTCACGGTTCGGTTCCGGTTTTATCCACGGATTTTCTTCCATAAACACTAAAAAACGCAAAATTACTTCAACTACTATATTACATATCATTCCAAATTTCTAGTTCAAGTGACGAGCAATAAGAGAAATATTACAGTCCAGATTGGCAAATTTCCAGTTCAAATGACCAGCAATATGAAAAACATTACATTGCAATAAGCTACAAACTGCAACATTACAGTTACATTACAGTTACAGCTATTGTTACATCATTCCAGTCCAAATTTCAGACCAGGTTTTATCATTCCAGTAACCATATTTCATCAGTCTTGAATTTGATTAAGGGAAACATTTTAGAGTTTGGACAGTTTACCCCTTAAATTTTATATATTATTATATTAATGTAAAATTGTTAAAAAAAATCATAACAAGTTGCAAAATTATAATTATTTATAAATATTACCTACACGCACACACACACACACACATATACACATATATGTGTATATATATGTGTGTGTGTGTGTGTGTGTATATATATATATTTTTTTTTTATTTTTTTTTAAATATTTCATGGTTCGGTTCGGTTAATCCGTGGTTTTGAAATAAAAATCCAATCCTAATCCGTATCTCACGGTTTTTTAATTTTCAAATCTGTGTCCGGACCATTAATCCACGGACAAAATCCAAAAAGCACGGATCGGTTCGATCCGGACCGGTTTCACGGCTCTCGATTTTTCTTGGACAGCCCTACCAATAACTTACCATCAACAGAAGCAAGAGCGACTACAGCTGACCAGAACCATAAATAGCCAACAAATTGAACGTGGGTTGGACATAATAGTCACATAAACAAACTCCATAAATGATGCAGATCAACCGATGACTAATCACAATAAAACAGGCACTGTCCAACCCAAAAACCACTGAATAAAATAACTCCAAGGGTCTGGCTGATGTAAGGGTGAGTAAGACAAAGAGATCGGAGCAATACAAAACTGTATCAAGCTGAAATTACATGGACCTTCAGCTGGGAGACTCGTCGGAGTAAAGCAATGGGTCGCCGTGACTGGACAACAGCCAGCGATGGTCGTCGGTGGTTGGGTGAATGCTGGCGAGGGTCACTGGTGGCTAGGCTGTCAACAGGAGCAACAGAAGGTCACCAGAGTTTGGAGATCTAGTTGATTTGGAGGAGCCCAGTTGATGTCGAGTACAACGGGAGGTCGCCAGAGTCCGGAGATCGTAGTCCGGTGGTTGGCGAGGCTGAAGGGTGGCCGACGGTGTCGGCGAAGGGTTGTTCGAGATGGGCGAGGCTGTCTTGGAGGCTGGATGACGCCGACTGAAGCTTTTTCAACGTCGGTGAGTATTAACGATGACTGGGTTTAGGATTAACAGAAGTTTTGGGGACTGGGTCTAGTGATGGAGATGTACGGCTAGGGGAAGATGTACGGCAATGGTAGTGGTAGGCTAGGGACTGGGTAGATGATTTAGGGTTGTGGTGGTTTAGGGTTAGGATTAAGATTGCACTCTGATACTATGTTGTTAGAGGAAGAAAGAAGTGTATAAGGTGTTAATTAACCCTAACACAAACACACTTATTTATATTATGAGATACTCATTACAATGACTTACTTAGTCAATGTTGGACTAACACAAGTCCTGACAATATTCTAACAAAGGGGAAGATTTGTCATTATAACTTTCCCTAATGAAGAATCCAGAGATGCATGCAATAATTAAGGAAAAATGGGTGATGAACTAGTTTGAAGACATTAAACCATGGAATGGTGATTCGGCCAAGGATGAACGTTTTGTCTGGATATCATGCTTTGGGATGCCTATCAATGCATGGTCTATGCAAAAGTTTAAGGACATTGGAAGTAAATGGGGCCACTTTGTCAAGGTGGATGATGATACATTGAGAGAGATATCATTTGAGAAGGGGAGAATTCTCATTGTTACTGAGCATACACAAAATATAGAAGGGAAACTCCAGCTAGTAGTAAGTGAGAAAAGGTACATGATTAGAGTTGACGAAGAAGAATCTTTCAGAAAGGTTGTATCAGAAAATTCTTTCATTGATCTGGATTCGGAAACATGGGAGAAAGATGAGGTGATGGCCCGAAATAATGATCTGAAGAATGGTTTTGTTGACTTAGAGAAGAGCAAAGAGGATGTGGAGGCAAGCAAAGCAAAGAATAGTGAGGAAAGTTCAGTTCATGGGGAGGGCATCAAGCTTGTGGAGGATGATCAACTCTCCCAGAATCCTAAGGAGGGTCACGTAACGAAAGTGGAGTCAGATGAGGACTGTAATGAGGAAAGTTTAGTTCATGGTCCGAACTCTTGGGTGGAGGACTCAACAGGCCCAGTTATTGCCACTAATAAGGATCAAAGCAAGGAAATCAAATATCAATGTGATAATGACCAGAGGTTGGAGATTCCGATACCAAATGAACAAGTGCAGAAAAGTGACAAATCTATAACTTTAATGAATGAGCCACTAGTGATTGATTCAAGGAACAACCTCGGAGCATTCCAAATGGAGGGGATCAATCTCGTAGTGGACCTTAAACCAGCTGATCTCAAGAAAAGGATAAGAAGTCAGTCCTTTGAGGATTGTATGAGCTCTGGAGATAGTGAGTTTGTCCAAAACTCATATTCTTCACGAGGGACAAAGGAAGATCAAGAAGAAATAGATGCTGAGCTCCAATTAACAACAAACTTTAGCAAAAGATTAGGAGTGAAGATAAGGGAGAGAGATGTTCAAAGGATGAGAAAGATGATTGAGATGGAAGTGAGGAGAGTGTGTGATTATGCAAAGGAGTACCTCCGCTTGCTAAAGTTTTCAATATAGTATCAACAGATGACAGGGAGAGAGGAGTGGTGGTCTTATGGATCTTAGGGTTAGGTTTTGAGGTACTTGGATTGGGCTTGACCCATTTTTGTACTGGTTTTTGCCTTTTTGGGTGTTTCGGGCTTAGTCCCTTGGTGTTTTTGAGCTTTGTCCAATCGGGTGTTTTTTGGGTTTCATCCAACTTTCGGTTGAATTCCCCTCCCCTCCCCCCATCTTGATGTCAAGATTTCTTTAATAAACTTTTTGCCTACCAAAAAAAAAAAAATTAGAAAGAGCGAGAAACGGAGAAATCAGACAAAAATGGAGAAAAGGAAGACCAAAAAAAAAAAAAAACTGGGACACGGAATGTATAAATAAAAAAAATTAAATAAAAACCAAAAAAAAAAAAAAAACAATTGGCTTATATAGCCGAAAGATCCCACGAGTTTTGCCTATATGTGAACTTGTTTCAACCCATATCGGGGGAAGACAGTGGAGAAGGAAATGGCGGAAGGAAAACGGGCCAGATTGAGTGGGTTTGAGTTTGACCTGACCCATATTTGACCCGACCCGACTAGTTTTAACCCGTTTACTATTTGATTAATATTTGTTCCATCCATATTTAAACCCCGATTCATTTCAACCCGCTTAAACCCATTCAGACCCGCATATTTATCACCTCTAATGAAAATGAAATTAAACAGTGCTTGTCATTAATCACTCGATCAACGTGGATTCACACGCAATATTCAAAGATGTTACAAGGACAAGGAAAATGGTGCTTCAATTCTGTCGACGTGCTCACTGTGTCAGTCTCCTCCGTTGACCGTGGTCTTCGTCAAATAAAGTACGTAGTTGATCTTAAATTCTACATTGCTCCTCTTGGCCCTTCCCATCTCGGTCTCTCATTAGTATCGAGCATGGAAACATTATTCGGTGTTCTTGGCCACCGCCACGCGGTTCGGTGGTTCCCTAACACACTTACATTCCATTTCAAAAATTTTCTTAAAAAAAAAGCAACTTATTTCATATTTTTAAATTAAAAAATAATGTAAATGAAAAATCAATTTTCAAAATTTTTTGCACCAATTAAAAAGATCTCAACGAGATCTATTAAACAAAATCTATATTGATAAAAAATTATTTGCATAAATATATGATTTTTAAACTTGAAATTATCTTTTTAAAAATACTCTTAAGTACTTATTTTGAATTTGGGAACTGGGTCTTACCACACTTTCTTGTGGGATTAATACATGATTGTTGTTTTGCTATATCAAGAATAATTAATGAAATGAAACAATTTACTACCCAACAGATAGCCATAAACACTCTTCAATAAAAATAAAAAAAAATTAGCGATAAACAATGTTTTCAAATAGAAGTACGTATTGTATATCATTTTTTTATTTTCCGAATCATATTGGAATCCATAAGGTACGTATCTCTATCGTTGAATTTTGATTTTCTTAAACTATGGTACGATTTTTTTTCAATAAGTAATAGTAGAATAAGGAGGCGATATGAATCATAAGGTACGTATCTTGTATCGTTGAATTTTAACAACCATGGCAATAAATATTTCATGTATCATCCTAAGGGTTATGAAGGCTAAGTCACAATTATTTCAATTACTTTAACAAATATAATTCGAAAAAAGAATTGATTGTTGATTTTGAGAAAACTAAATAAAGACTACAATTAAAAGCAAATAAATGTAAAGAAATTCGATGAGAGCAAAGGTCTAGGGACATTTCGAATCCACCTGTCCCTTTGTAAGCACTAAAATCTAAGTTACTCAGAGTACAAACTTCATCTACGCAGCTACGCCCTAAGAGACGAGTTTTGCCCGCCATGAGGAGTTGATCTCCTCTCTCCCTAATTGGCTGCGTTCTCTCTGTAGACAATCCTTTCCTTCTCAAACTCCTTCCTCGCTTTCTCTTTTTTTCACATTCCTTCTACTGCGGTAATGGCCCACCAGTTGGATTACCAACCGTAACACTGATAGCACAAATACTCTTTTTCTTGGCTTTATAGTCTCCAAAGCGGACCCAATAACGCTCAAGATCACTTGACCTCGTAAGTAGGGGTGGAGCTATGTTGGGGTTTGAGGTCAAAATTATGGTTCCACCATTGTTCGTAAAAGTGACCCCATCAATTTCGGACGGCCAATTATGGACTAATCGAATTCAACGGCCACAGCTTTAGCTTCGACACCACTGACTAATTTCTAATCGAGCAAAACCAAATTGAACAACACAGTGCACCATCTCTCTCAACCATGTTTCAAAACTAGGCGTCAAATTATCAAAAATTTTGAACATTCCCACCCCGTTTTTCTGAGCTGGGCCAATTTTATGTAGATAGACAGGCACTCTCAAACTAACACGTAACTATGCACAACAGTCGACAACATATAAGAAGCTGCGTTTTTCTTGGGCTTCCGCCCAAAGCTGCCTTGTCAAGCTTAGGGTCCTTCTCCTTCGCCAATGTGTGTCGGAGAAGGGTCTGCAGCACTAAGTATTTTTCCCAAGTACAAAAAAAGAGGGGAGAAACGCAAAGGGGCTGGCCAATTGTCACCTAGCATTTAGGAGCCTTTGGAAATCTTTGTTTGGCGTTCAAGTTTTGACTCTCATTCACTTTACATTGATTCCTATGTTGGGCAGTCTACACGAGAATTTGCTATAGTATAAGTTGGCCCCTCCCTTGTGGACGGTGAGAATAATTAATCGATCTACCAGGCTAGATCATGGGGGATTAAGTGTTCCCGACTGGAATTTTTTATTAATTTAATTTTACCTTTTGAATTATGACAAGTTTCCCTCAAAATACGTTTTGCATGTTTCCCTCAGAATAAGTTGTCCACCTTTATAGAGATACTTCACAAAATGTTAGGCCATGAACTCATAAGCAAGGGAATGTCACATGTGGCCTTAGTCACGATTTTTTTTTTCTCCCTTTCCATACTTTTAGAAATTGCCATAATATATAAAACGATTTTGTGAAAAGGTGGTGTTCATTAAAGCGAGAAAGCTTTGAGACAATGAAATCCGAGTTTGTTGCTCCCATTCTTTTACTTTTTCTTTTCACATCAATCGTTCCATCGAGGCGTTTTGTCAAACAGGTGGTGTTCATCCCAATTGCATGGAGACATTCAGGAAGAAAAAAAAACCCAAATGAAGAGTATAAGTAGTGTATGATTTTCATACGATTTCGAAAACTACAAAATGAGACTTTTTTGCACCTTAAACATACCACAAAGCTAGAATGATAGTTGTAAGGCATTCTGTCTAAGATCTTTAAGAGATTTATTCCGTACAAACAACAATCCAAAATCCAAACGAAAATTCGTAGAATTCATTAACCACACCGCATGGTGATCAGAGAGAGATGGCTACTTACCACGTTTGTACTCGACAAGATTGTCCACAACAAAATAATAGCAGGAGGTGATGAAAACCTCGACAAGATGAAACCATGCCCTTCGCCAGTAAGGATTTATCAATAAAATCGCCACAATTGCCGAGACCACAGTTACGTAAGACCCTGCAAAGCTCATGTAGAACACATCCATGTCCATTAAACTAGAATCTTCTTCGGTATCATTGACAACGGCTCTTGTTGTCGATGGAGGTGAATCAGCTGCATTGCACTTCCTTGGCAGTGGTTCCCCGCAAAGAAGGGGATTTCCAATGTAGCTACTCGATTCAAAAGTGCCGAATTGTTCTACTCTTGGAGGCATCCTTCCGCTCAAGTTATTGAAGGACAGATTGAAAACAGCCAAGAAGTTTAAAACGGTAAGCTGAGAGGGGATTTTCCCATGCAGGTGGTTGTAGGAAAGATCCAAGCTTTCTATACTTTTCAACTTTGAAAATGTCGCAGGGATTGTACCGGTGAAGTTATTGTGGGACAAGTTCAACACTTTAATATGGCTAAGGTTTCCGATTTCAGGTGGCATGGGGCCGGTCAATTTGTTGTGGGAGAGATTGATTCCTGAGAAAAGGTCTAGAACAATTCCCTTGTAGGATAAGAACATTCCCTTTGTTGCAAACTCTACAAATTCTGGTTCAGTACTAGTACTTATAACCATTGACATCCCGTGATATAGATCAATCTTAAATATTTTAGTTTCGCTCTGGAGTGACACCATCCTCAGATCTTGTAACAATAACTTGAATATATGCCGTGAATCTGCAGCCGCCCCGAGTCCCAAACTAACAAACGTGCTGTGCATTCCGTTGAATTCAATCTTACTAATACAAGGGGGAATGCTGCCAAAGAGATTATTGGAAGAAAGATCAATCATGCTTAACCTGGAAACGTTGCATAACTCCTTTGGGATGTTGCCTTCAAAATTATTATTTTGCAAGAGAAGAAACGCAAGGCTATAAAAGCTGCCTATCCAAGTTGGAATATTACCACTGAATTGGTTATAAGAGAGATCAAGCTCCATTAAATTGGTGTAATATCTAAAGGCCATTGGAAAAGGTCCTTGTAGCTTATTTTTGGACAACCGAATACTCTCAATGTCTGATGAACTGAAGCAAGATGGTACAGCCCCAGTGATATTATTTTCTGAAAGATCTAACAAATAAAGGTATTTGAGTTGACAAAATTCAATTGGAAGAGGACCTTCAAGATGATTACCGGCCATGACTAGAAAAGATAACTGTGTATAATTCCCAATGAACCCTGGAATCTTTCCAACCAATTGATTAGCACTAACATCCAATATATCTAACTTTGTGCTCCGAGACAAGCTTGAAGGAATTTCTGTGAAGCCATTATTGTCGGAATATAGGACTCTCAATCTGGTCAGATCATGATGGGGGAGTACTGGGCCTGTCAAGTAGTTATTTGAAAAGCTCAAGAAACTCAAGAAGGGGCAACCTTTGGCTAAATGAATCGGTATTTTACCAGATAGTCTATTATTGGAAAAATCTAGCAGTTGCAGAGCAGTCATATCCCCGAATGAAGAGGGAATGTTGCCTTCAAAGTTGTTTGTAGACATGTTGAAGAATTTTAAACTCAGGAAAGAACTAGATATTTGGTATGGAAGGAAGCCTTCAAGATGATTGTTAGAGATATCCAGTACTAAAAGATTTCTCATATGACGCGTAGGCAACAATAATGGTCCAACAAAAGAATTGTACGATAGGATAAGTGTCTCCATTCTTGTATTGTTGTCCAACAACCAATATGGAAACTTTCCTGTAAAACCAGTTCTAGAGAGCTCAACTAGTACGAGGTCATGTTGATGGTAGAGAAAGCGAGGAAATAATCGGGTAATATGACCATCTTCAAAATTTGACAAATAAAGTCCGATTAGTTGGAAACTTGGGGATGTGGCAAGAAAGTCCTCCTCTTCCAACAATGTGTTGTTTAGGCTCTCAATGAACACGAGTTTGGAATGGTTAAAAAATGACTTGAATGAGATTGGAACTTCAAAGTCATTATTTGAAATTGCAAGGTATTCAAGGGATGTCAGATTGATAAGAGGAGACCGTGCAATGTTTCCAGTAAAATGATTGAAAGTTAAATCTAGCAGTCGAAGCGATGTCAAGTTCGCTAGGCACCATGGTAAAGTTTCCCCAAAGCCACTCCATGTGACGTCAAGCTCTCGGATCTTCTTCAACTGGCACAACCCTTATAACACATTGAACAGAACACATTGAAAATCTTAAATTGATATATATATTTGATAGACAAAATAGATAATGACCAGTAATATCCTTCAATTTGTGGGAGGGGGAGTAGGAGAACAATTCAGAGTTATACCTTCAATCGAAGGAATACGCTTGTTGTCACAATTTGTTAAGGACAACACTTGAATTGATGTCATGACTCTAATGTACGGAAGAACGTCGTCGAGCATAACACTATCCATGAACAAAGTTTCAATGTTGCTGACGTTTCTCAAGTCTGTATTAAGTGGTTGAACCATGGAAGAAATCTATAAGTATCCTAAGAGAGGAAGGTGCAAATAATGTTACAAGGAAATTTCATATAAGAGGTACCCTTATTGTGAACAGCTCCGTGCAAGCCTCTATTGTAACTCAAATCCAGTGTCTTGATTGATGAAAGCCCTCCCAAAAATGACCAAACACTATTATTGAGGGCTTCATTACCACTCAGATAAAGGACCTCTAACTTTTTCAATATTCCTGATTCTTCTAGCGAACCTGTACAAAATAGTAGTAGTTGATTTATTTGGAAATATTTTTCTAGAAAAGAAAACATTTCCTGTTGTTAATTGGATTGGGATATAAAAACATTTTCTATTTTTTGGTTGACAAGGAAAATCACTCTTGTTTCGTTAAGGTTTCTTAAAAAATAAGTATTTATTAGCAATTTTCAAACTTAAAAATAATATATTTATGAAAATAATTTTTTGATTTTTTTGCACCATTCAAAAATCTTATTGAGATCTATCAAACAAGATCTATATTGTGCAAAAAATTATTTCAATAAGTCAATTATTTTTAAGCTTGAAAATTGCAAATAAGTTTAAGAACCCTTGGAGGAAATAACCAAATTATATGGTTTTCCAGCAAACTATATATTTTGTCAACATTCACAAATCAAATTCCATAAAACACCTATCGCGCCAAAGAAAGTCTTAATTGTTACATTTCAATAGTATTGTGATCATGGATTAATATTTCTGAAAAAATTAGTGTAATTGAGTTGAAAATTCAAGAAAGTTCAAAGAAATTACCTTTTTCTCTGGAAAAAGTTCTTCTCATCCAAAACTAGATTAACGCCCCTTTTGTTTTGGATTTGGATTAGTAAATCTACTGAGTTTCTTTTTGAGACTACTTGTCTTACACTTGTAAAGTTTTCAGAAATCACATTTTATTGTGCAAACACTTGTAAAGTTTCAATTCCATACCGTTGAGAGCACTTATACTGGCAATCGCATTATAGCTCAAGTGTAGCTCCTTCAAGTTGTTCAAACCCTCAAATTCTGCATTAAAATGAAAACTTCATAACATTTTAATGAAGACAACAATAAATTATACTCCCTCCGTTCCAAAATGATTGTCAAGTTCGGTCTCAAATGTAATTTTTAAATTGTTAATATCTTTCAATCTATAATAAATTTTATGTGCATTATGGATCTAATATGATAGATCTCAATTAGTTATAGTATACAAAGTTTTCAAAATCTTTAAATACATTATAGATTGAAAGATATTAACAATTTAAATGTTGCATTGAATTCAGATCCTTATACATATGTGTTGTGAGCCATTCAAAGCATACACACGCAACTCACCCATATCGGACTGTTGTGACTTATGCTTTGGGTTTCACAACGAATTGTAGATTTTAAACTTACCTTTAACATTAATTGACCCATTCAATTTGTTTTCAGCCAAACTTAGAAACTTCAAGTTTGAAAGCTTATTCAAAGACGGTAGAATGCTATTTCCAAGATTATTGTCCCTAAGCTCAAGCTCCTCCAAATTTGTCAAATTTGACAAAATTTCAATACCTGCGAGAGAAACACATGATTTTGATATGTATTGTGGTCAGCACAAATTTTTTAATCATGTTAGGAGACCCCAAAGCAAAGAGAAAGGAAAAAAGAAAGTAGTAAAGAAAATTCTTATTCAGCCTGGGAGGGCATTAATTGGTTTAACCTTAACGTCTTGTTTGTCAGCGGCCAAAATAATGCGTTTTTTTTGAAGGGGAGATTAATTATACGTGCTATGCTTGGGTAATTCTTTCTTTCTTTCTTTCTTTTTTCGATAAAGTGGAAATTATGTTTGGGTAATTCTATGGAAATACAAGTAGGTGGATGTCATTTATGTAATTGATAATGACATTTTTCGTACAGAATAATGTCATTTTTGTTAATATAGGTCAATTGTAGAATGTGGACAAAGTATGAATTTGGGTTAAGAGTGGGAGGTTTGAATCCTCATCCAAGAGAACATAAGAAATCCCTAGATTTCATATCTCCGATAAAGAAGAGAGTTAACAAACACATAATGCACCCATGTTTAAAGCCATTAGATGATTAAGTTTTAATCTGAACCCTTCAGTAATTGGGGAGGAATACCTACTACCAATACATATAGACCGTCACACTTTCTATAAAAAAAAGACTAATTTGCACTTTTGGCCCCTCAACTACTTACATATGTCGTTTCAAAACAGTACTTATTTATGTCTAATTAGGGAAAACATTTTCTATTGTTTGACTGAGAAGGAAAATCTCTAATATAATAAAATGACCAAATTATATGGTTTTTCAATAAACTATATACTATGTCAACATTCACAAATCGAATTCCATCAAAATCTGTAGTGTCAAAGAAAGTCTAAACTGTTAAAGATTATACTGAAAATGGGGTTTGATCAGAGATGGGTACTATGGATATTTATGGAGTGTGTATCCTCTGTCTCTTATTCAGTTGTTATTAATGGGGAAGCATAGGGATATATATTAGGCCTTCTAGGGGCATTTGGCAGGGCGATCCATTGTTGCGGTATCTATTCTTGATTTGTGGAGAGCCGCGTTCGTGGTTTATTCAAGAAGCTGAGATGTCTGCCAAGATCCACGGAGTCAAGTTTTGCCGAGATAGCCCGTCGGTTGCCCGTCGGTTAGGGCTTGATCCAAAACTCTAATAAATTGTTTATTTTTTAAGAAGGTAATTTCAAACTCAAAAATCATGCATTTAAGCAAATAAATTTCCTAACAATATGGATCTTGTTTGATAGATCTCATTAAAATCTTTTCAACGGTGCAAAATAAATTGAAAATTTACTTTTCATTTACATTATTTTTGAGTTTGAAAATGTGAAATAAGATACTTATTTTTTAAGAAGGTTTCTGGAATGGGGTCTTAGTGTAGAAACTTTATATCCATCTCAAGGCCAATTGGCAAAGAGTGTAGAGGTCCAATATATTATTAAGTGATCACTCATTGTACTCCCAAGCAAAGTGAGATTCATTTCCTTAACATCCCCATCACGTGCGGCCGCATTTGCAGACTATACTTTGGTTTTCGACAGGGGTAATGAGGAGGAGGTGAGGAACGTTCTAGATAGTCTTCAGAAATACTGCAAGGCATCGGGTCAGATGCTTAATTTTAGCAAGTCCGTTCGTTTTTTTTTCCAGTAAGAACAATCCTATCACTGAGAGAAATCGTTTCAGTCAGATTATGGGCATTCAGCGTGATGTTAACTATTATTAAGTGGTTACCTACGGAGATTGGGGGTTCTAGGTACAATGTTTTCTCATTTCTCAAACACAGATTGCTCAATATTCTAGAAGGATGTAACGAGAATTTTTTGAACCAAGCTGGGAAAGAGGTACTTAGCATTAAAAATCA
The DNA here is from genome assembly GCA_019656275.1 of Rhododendron kiyosumense. Lineage (NCBI taxonomy): Eukaryota > Viridiplantae > Streptophyta > Magnoliopsida > Ericales > Ericaceae > Rhododendron > Rhododendron kiyosumense. Next base: position 22,900 of record BPLS01010853.1, on the reverse strand, counting down.
CAAAATATGGTAATGTTGCCAAACAACATTATTATGTTTTGCGTTAAGCTTCCGGATAAATTGTGTAAGGAACTGAATGGGTTGATGGCACGTTTTGGTGGGGATCAAAAAACAAGGAAAGGAAAACACACTGGTTATCGTGGGATAAATTGTGCAAAAAAAGTAGGTGATGGTCTTGGCTTTCGGGACCTTCGCTGCTTTAACCTGGCTCTTTTGGCAAAGCAAGGGTGGTGGCTGCTGAAGGGAGGACGCTGTCTTCTACACAGAATTCTCTTAAGGCCAATTAAGTACTTTCCGAATGGCTCTTTTCTTACGGCAAGAACGGGCTCGAATACATCTTGGACTTGGAGAAGCAAATTGGAAGGGAGAGAGATTATTAATGATGGTTTGCGATGGAGGATTGGAACGGGGGCTAGGGTAGTTATTGATAGGGACCAATGGCTCCCAAAATATGAACCCACGGCTCCGGCTAGTGTTAAAGAAGAAGGGAGAGGGAGGAAAGTCCAGTTTCTCATAGACCCCCACACTGGGGGTTCGAACGAAGATCTGGTCAGGAGGTTTTCAGCACCGAGGAGAGCCAGCTAATTCTTTCCATTCCCTGCTGAAATATCCAGTAGACGACAAGATTATTTGGCATTTCAGCATGGGTTATGAATCGGCTATGATGCTTCAAAGAAATGGATGTTTGGGTAGAAGGGCTGTGGGTGAAAGGACCAATAGACAACAAATGAAGAAAGTGTGGTATGGCGTATGGTCACTTCTAACACAAGGGAATGTTCAACATTTTATATGGAAGGCGCTCAGAGATATCGTGCCAGTCAAGGAAACTCTCCATAAACACATGTTAACCTCTGATATCCTTTGCCCTTCGTGTAAATTGGAGAAGGAGTCTATGGCTAAGCCAAAATGAAGCAGTCTTTAATGACCATTTTGATAGGCTTGATAGGGTTTGCCAAGCAGCAATCAGAGATGCAATAGAATTCTTGGCCATCCAAGATGAGAGAGGTCAACGTGAGGATGGGATTGGACAGGACCAGACCAAACATGCGACTCATTCAATGTGGTTGCGACCAAGATATAGGTGTTACAAACTCAATTTCGAGGTGACATGGATAAACATAGGGGATGATGTGGTATGGGAATGGTCATTCACGACTGGAATGGGAAATTCGTTGCAACAAGGGCAATTGGGAGGCAGCATTTGACAGATCGGTTATGTTGGAAGTACAGTCTTCAAAATGATGAAAGTGATGGGATAGTCTCTTCAAAATCTGGAAATGAAAAAACCATTCGAGTCGTGTTGGGAAAACGCTTTCTTAAAGACAGTATTAATTGCTCCCACCAGAAGGTGTGCATCTCGTTACAGCAAATCTGCCTTCAAGATAAATCGAATCCAAACTTTAGATTCTTTCTGTCTACGTTTGTACAAACGAAGACAGACAGAATATCCGCTAAGCAAATGTAAAAGAGCCAAGGACTGATACTTTATTCCTGTGAAAATAACAGAATATCGGTTTGCTATTCTAGGAAGAGAATGCATAGAGAAAAAGAGAGCAATTCAGTATGAAATTTTCTAGTCCATCAAAAGACTTTGCAAACAGCCTATTTATAGGACTCATAGGTACCCTTGTATGAAAGGTTGTCTCTCTAGTAAATCATGTTTCTTAAAACAATTAATGGAAAGAACATGCCTATTAGTAGGCACCCTTTAAATAAATAATTAGAAAGGGTCATGCCTCTTGGAGGCACCCTATGTTTCGCATCCCTTCCTAATAATCAGAGTGAATCGAAACCGCAAAATTTTATCCCTGATTACCGCCCTTCTCTCTTCTCTCTCTCTTTAAACATATCCTCGACTAGGGCTTTATTTCGGTGACGCCGCCGGGGGGGGCACCTCCCTCCCTCCTCCCTCGAGCTCCTTTTTCCTCTTCTCTGTCATGCTATCTCTCTCTCTCTCTCCCCTTCCTCTAGTCTCCTGATCGTAAGCTCTTCTCATTTTTCCCTTTTCCGTCGGTGGTTTCTCGGGCACAGCCTTCTCTTGCAGCGAGGCATGGTGGCTGTGTGTGATGCTCTCCGCCACCGATCGGAGGTTTCCTTGGCTACCTCCGGAGGCCTAGCAGTGTTGGGTGTTTCGGTTGATCGGTGGTCGTGGGCGGCGGTGTGGTGGATTGATCCGGTCTGTTTTGGTAGGAGGCGAAGAGCGGTGATGTGCTGGAGGTGGTGGTGCAGCTAGTGCTTTCTAATCTTTGTTTTTGTAGGTTTTTTCAGAAAATGATTGGCAATTAGATGGCGGTCAGATCTGGTTCGGTTTCTCTCCAACGATGACGAGGTGGTTGCGGTCCCCATGGATGGGTTGCTCTTGGTCATCTTTGTGTGCTGAAGTTCGGCCGGCAGCCATTCTGAGATCTCATTTGGGCGAGCGACCGCCAGTTCGTTCTTCTCTAGTCTGAGGCTGCTGCTATTGAAGATCGTGAAGTTTGGAGGGGTTTTGTTGGGTTTTCATTTGCTAATGTTGGTGGTCGGTTGGGTACCCTTGCCCTGGTTTCTGATCCAACCGCCAGTTGCTACTTTTGGGAGTGGCCGGATTGACTTAACTGTAAGGCTGAGTTTTTTCTGGTGGTTTGTACGGTAAGGGTTGCCACTGTGCTTAAGGTTTGGGGGTTGGCTTGGGTGGGCCAGTCCAGGGTTGGGCCAGTATTTGGGTGTTTGGGCTTTCTTGTTTTATTTGGGTGTTGGGTTGGGCTCTATTGTTTCTATTTTGTGGACCCTTATAGACCCTTGGGTGGTTGGACCTTTGCCTTTTAAGAGGTGTATTCCAACTTTTTGTTGGATCCTATTTTCCCGATTTTAATAAAAATTCATCTTTTGTCAATCAAAAATAATAATAATCACATCTTTCCCAAATGAATACACCCCAATTTAATGGGTGTTATAAGCATTTACATAAAATCACAACTCATTTGAAAAGATGTAGCAACTTTTCACAAAAATCTCACTCAGTACCTTTCCAAAAATTCCAAACTAAAATCCAATTTATTTTGAAAAACTCCAACACATTAGTGGCGGAGGCAATGGCAGCTAGGGATGGGCTTTTGTTTGTAAGAGAGCTTGGGCTGGATGCAATTCTTGTTGAAGGGGATTCACATGCAACATTTGGTACAGTTGGTGCAAAGGCGTAAGGAAAACCATCAGGGGGTTGGGGTGATTGTAGCAGATATCTTACAGCTTCTAGATGGGTTTTCTGGTGCAGAGTTTTCCTTTGTCAGGAGGAGTGGTAATGGGGTTTTCCATAGTATCGCTCAAAAAGCAGTGAGAGGTCTTGTCTTTTCTACATGGGAGTCTAGGCCTTCGGTGTGGTTTCTTTTCTCTCTTCAAGGGGATGGATGTCCTATTTGATGTATTTTTTTCACTTCTTTTGTTCTATCTATAAAATCGTAGCCCTATCGATTAACAACAAAAAAAAAACTTACCTTTGACATAAATTGACCCATTTAATTTGTTCGAAGCCAGATGTAGAAACTTCAAGTTTGAAAGCCTATTCAAAGACAGTAGAATGCCATTTCCAAGATTATTCCAGCTAAGATCAAGCTCCTCCAAATTAGTCAAATTTGACAAAATTCCAGTACTTGAGAGAGAAACACATGATTTTGATACGTATCGCAGTTAGCACAAATTTTTTAATCATGTTAGTAGACCCCAAAGCGAAGAGAAAGGAAAAACGAAAGTAGTATAACTAAAAGGAAAATCTTCTTATTCGGCCGCCACATGGGAGGGCATTTATTGATGGTTTAACCTTAATGGCATATTTGTCAGCAGCCAAAATAATACATTTTTTTGAAGGGGAGATTAATTATACGTGGTATGTTTGGGTAATTCTTTCTTTCTTTCTTTTTTAGGTCAAGCAGAAGTTACGAGAAGGTGGATGTCATTTATGTAATTGATAATGACATTTTTTGTGCAGATTAATGTCATTTTATTTAATATAGGTTAATTGTAGAACGTGGACAAAGTATGAATTGGAAGGATGGAAAAATGAGAATTTTTTGAACCAAGCTGGGAAAGACGTAGTATTAAAATCGGTTGCTTTAATTTTGCCAAGCTATGTTTTTTTTTTTGGAGAAAAGCAGATTTATTAAAGGGACTAAGCCCAAAACTCAAGGAAAGACCTTGAGAAAGAATACAACCAAACCAACTAAAATCAACCAAAACTTGACCAGCCTGACCAAACTAGAAAGAAAATTACAAGACAACTGAATCAGTAATCCTCCAATCACAACAAACTCTGAGATTGTCAGGGGATTTGATCTCATGTCTCCAAGAGCTAGTACAACTCTACATTTCCTCCAAAATCATCTTCTCCATAGCAGAATTCTCATGACCCAACTGTTGAAAAATACGACAATTTCGTTCTTTCCAAAGATGGTAGATAGTGGCTGCTAAACTGAGCTTAAACAAAGTAGGCTTCATAGAACCGCCCTTGCTATGAAGAAGACCCCACTGAATTTCAGAATTGAGATCGCATGCGTGGGTTGGAAGGCCACAAGCAGCCCTAACCGGAGCCAAACAGAAGAGGAAAAAGGACAATCAAAAAACAAATGGGAATGACTCTCCACTCCCCCATGGCGCAACACACAGATGTAGTCATTTATAATCCCCCAATTACACAACCTATCATTGGTAGAAAGCTTTCCAAGAACAACCAACCACAAAATGAAGGACCACCTTGGGACGTGTTTTTTGTACCAGACCATGGGCCACCAACCAACAACTGGAGCTTTGAAACGCAGGGCTTCCCAAGTTGACTTAGTAGAATAGCGATCAGGCATAGTCAAGGTCCAGATAACTGTATCCTCTCTCCCTTTATGGGGCAGCAAGTCAGGAGCAGTGTTATCCATAATCTCTTTAACGATATCATTTCTGTTCCTAGGCCATCTCCATCCCCTATTATGGATTATAGTACTAACTTTTGCATTACGGGATCTCCCTAAATTAAAAGCCATTCTATCCCCATACTTAAGGTACAAAGGACCTAGGGAATGCTAGTTATCTAACCATAGAAAAGTGTTGCAACCATTACCAATCCTGTGTTGAATAAACCTCTGACCATCTCCTAGCAAACTAAAGATCTTTCGCAGAGTCCAAGAAGAGTCTTGGGGGAGATCCATAGCCCAGAAGCCACGGTTTTTTATCACATAAGAGTGAATCCATTTGACCCACAGAATGTCTTCCTTTCTGCAGAGAGCCCATAAATGCCTTATCACAGAAGCTTTGTTCCATTCAATAAGCCTCTTAAAACCTAGACCACCTTCTTTCTTAGGAATGCAAACTGCAGCCCAAGCAACCTTACCTCCAGAGGATTTCAACTCCAATCCTTTCCAAAGAAAAGCACTGAGCAAACTTTCTATTTCCTTCAAAATTTTCTTAGGAAGAATGAATATAGAAGCCCAATAAACCCAGATACTAAAAGGAATAGAAGTAATCAACTGAGCTCTCCCCCTAAAAGACAAAAGCTTATTGACCATGATTGGATTCTCTTCAACAATCTTTCCTTAAGAATCACACAATCAGAATGCCTTAATTTTGAAGAAATAAGAGGAACCCCTAAATATTTTACAGGGAGACTGTCCTCAGGAATGTCCAGGATAGACCTCAAATCTACTTTCAAAGAAGCGCTAGCACCAGCAAAAAAACAAGCACTCTTACTAAAATTAGATTGCAGCCCAGAATAGGAATGGAAATCCTTCAACAACCCATCAATAGTAGCAAATGTTGGAGAATCAACCCCACAGTATGAACATATCATCAGCAAACACTAAATGAGATAGAGACAGAGTAGCACATTTAGGATGGAAAGTGAAAAAATCCTAGGAAATTTTGAGTTGTAACAAAGCAGAGAAAGCTTATTTAGTCTTAATTTCGAAGCGTACCAATGCTCTGGACTATCAATGAAGGAAGCATGGTAATGTGCACATAAATTGATTTAGGTCTCTAGGCCTGCCCTCTCTGATGCCATTTGGCTTTGATTTGGGGGCATGGTTCTACAACAAAACGTCCCTGTAGCTCCTCGGTTCTTGGAGGTTTAGGGGGGCCACTGTTTTAGTGGTACTCTGAGAGCAGCCACTTTGTGCATATATTGCCAAAGGTTAGGTCTGTCTCCAATCATCCCCCGCCCATACCCCCAATGATTGGGGACTAGATGGGTTATGTTATGTTGTTGTTGTTGTAACAAAGCAGAGAAAGCCTCCATGATAAGCAAAAACAAATAAGGGGAAATAGGGTCCCCTTGTCGCAATCCCCTTTTGCCAGGAAAAAACCCTTTCAACTCTCGATTAATGAGAACAGAGAACCAAGGGGTAGTGACACAAGCTTTAACCCAACTAGTGAATTGGACAGGGAACTCCATAATCTGCATAACTCCAAATAGAAATTCTCAATCCACACTATCATAAGCCTTAATGACATCCGGTTTAATTGCACTATCTTGGAGCCCCTTGAGCCCTATGATAGCCCCTCACAAGTTCTTGCATGAGTAAAACACGATCAATAATAGATCTTCCTTTTATGAAAGTTGATTGAGAGGGCCCAATGACAATAGGTAGAACAATTAGCAATCTGTTAGCCAAAATCTTGGTTACACATTTATAGACAGTGTTGCAGCAGGCGATAGGCCTAAAATCCTTAATGGAGATTGGGGCAGGAACCTTGGGAATCAAAGCTACGGCAGTAGAATTCCAATCACGAGGCATTGTACCAGAAGCAAAAAAAGCCATCACACCGGCGACAAAATCATCCTTCACAATATCCCAGTTATCAAGGAAAAAATGCAAAATTAAAGCCATCTGGACCTGGGGCTTTATCTTTATCCCTATGAATAGACTTTAAAGCTGTCCAGATTTTATTTTCTGAAACATGCCCATTAAGGCCCTCAAAAAACTCCTAAGGCACTTTATTTCGAATAGCCTCAGATAAGACACCAATGGCATCCCTTCTATGAGCGAATTCTGTCCCCAACAACCCCTAGTAATGACCAAGGATCTCACCTTCAATAGCAACAGGATCTTCCAATCTAGTCCCTTTGCCATTAACCAAACTAAGAATAGTATTCCGCATTCTATGGGCAAGCATCTTCCGGTGAAAAAATTTCGTGTTCCTATCCCCCAATGAAGCCAGTTAACTCTTGATTTCTGCTGCTTATAAGACTCCTCAGCATTGCTTAAAGAATAAAACTGTTGAACTAAATTCCTTTTCCAAATCATGTAAGAAAAGATCAGCAGGAAATTTAAAACACAAGCCTTGAATTTTAGCCAAATTCTCTCTAGCCCCATTTACCCTTCCACTAAGGTTGCTATAATGTTCCTTGTGGAAAGCTTTAAGCAAAGGCTTCAGACCCTTGAGCTTAACACTAAGCCTTTCCATAGGATTCCCAACCACGGCAGACTTCCAAGACTGAATAAGCAAATCCTTAATGCCCCCATTGTTCATCCAAATATAAAAACGAAACGGAATAGCTTTAAAGCGCTTATGCACAACTGAGAGAACAAGAGCACAATGGTCTGAGATCCCAGGGAATGTCCAACCACTTCAGCATCCTAAAAAGAATCCAGCCATATATCATTCACCAAGACCCTATCAAGCCGACTTTTATTAGTCCCAGTACCCCCCTTTTATTAGTCCAAGTGAACCAGTACCCTTTAGTAAACCTATATTGCATGTTAATATCCGCCAAGCAACTATTAAAGTCAGCAGCAGCAGACTCGTCAAAACCCACCAGTCTCTTAGTAGGGCTACAAACAACATTGAAGTCCCCCATAAGAGTCCAGGCAGAGGAACCAATCACTGGGAACAAGGTTCTCAGATTATTCCACAAACTAAACCTCTCTCTAGCCAGGTTCAAACCATAAACCACAGAGACAAAGAGACTCTTATGTTCAGCAATGATCTCTACGGACAAGGTAATCAACTGATCAGAGCAAGAAATAACGGAAACAGAAAGCAAAGAAAACAAGGAAAGTAAAACACAGTGGTTATCGTGGGATAAACTGTGCGGAAAAAAGGAGGTGGTGGTCTTGGCTTTCGGGACCTTCGCTGCTTTAACCTGGCTCGTTTGGCTAAGCAAGGGTGGCGAATGCAGAACGGAGGATGTTGTCTTCTACACAGAATTCTCAAGGCCAAGTACTTTTCGAATGGCTCTTTTCTTATGGCAAGAGCGGGTTCGAATCCATCTTGGACTTGGAGAAGCATATTGGAAGGCAGGGAGATTATTAATGTGGGTTTGCGATGGAGGATTGGAACGGGGGATAGGGTGGTTATTGATAGGGACCAATGGCTCCTAAAATCTGAACCCATGGCTTCGGCTAGTGTTAAAGAAGAGGGCAGAGGGAAGAAAGTCCAGTTTCCATATACCCCCACACTCAGGGTTTGAAGGAAGATCTGGTCAAGGAGGTGTTCAGCGCAGAGGAGAGCCAGCTAATTCTTTCTTTTCCCCTGCTGAAATATCCAGTAGAAGACAAAATTATTTGGCAATTTTCGAAACTATACGGTCAAATTGAGGTATGAATGGCTAAAATGCTTCAAAGAAATGGATGTTTGGGTAGAAGGGCTGTGGGTGAAAGTAGCAACAAAAAACAAATGAAGAAAGTGTGGAATGGTGTATGGTCGCTTCCGATACAATGGAAGGTTCAGCATTTTATATGGAAGGCGATCAGAGATATCGTGCCAGTCAAGGAGACTCTCCATAAATGCAGGTTAACTTGCGATGTCCTTTGCCCTTTGTGTAAAGTGTATAAGGAGTCTATTGTTCATTTATTGGTAAGGCGCGATTTTGCTCAACTGGTCTCGTATATTTCTCCTCTTCAGTTAGATATGAGATCAATAGGCTGAAGCCTAGACACCCCTATGGTGTAAAAACCCAGATAATACACATATAAAATTGTTTAGTGCATGAAGTTAAACACATATAAAAGGATGCATGAATTTCAGAAATAAAAATTCAATGGCAAACATCCTCAGAAGTTTTTTAATGTCATTATGCAGTCTTTTTGACTGCCCAAATCTGCAAGCAAGTCTCTCTTTTCGTACTATGGCGATGGATTCAAGATAAGTCTTCAACCCAAAATTAATTGGTAAATCATTATGAAATTGATCCATAATTGTAGACGTGAATAACGTCCTATTCCTTTCCGAAGAACCAGAAAAAAAAAAAAAAGGAATGTCAGAATCTATCGCGTTCACTACTCTTATCTTTTTATAGACTTGTCTCGCAAAATGATGACCTATAGTAGGCTTTTTGACGTTTTTGGTCCCCAAAGTATTTTCGTCGTGCCATTTTGGACCCCAATATTTCAATTGTTAACATTGCATCCCCAAAGTATCAATTTTGTCTTTAAATGGTCCCTGCAGTTGACGCCGTTCGTTCCCTCCGTCAAAACCAAGGGCAATCTTGGTATTTCACCCCTCTCTCCCTCAAAACGGCGTCGTTTGGTTAGCCGAATTGGCTTTTTAACTTTTTTGGTCTCCAAAGTATTTTCGTCGTGCCATTTTGGTCCCCAATATTCCAATTGCTAACATTACATCCCTAAAGTATCAATTTTGTCTTTAAATAGTTCCTGCGGCTGACGTCGTTCCTTCCCTCTGTCAAAATCAAGGGCAATCTTAGTATTTCACCCCCTCTCTCCCTCAAAACGGCGTTGTTTGGTTGGAATTTGGAAATATTGAATTTTTGTCTTCCATGGTTCTCATTGAAAGTCTTAAAGTCAAAAAAATAATTATGATTCTTTAAGATAAAATGATCAAAAAAATAAGATCTTCACATAGATTCAAACATATTGAAAATTTGAACCCTTAATTTTTTCACCATATTTTTTAATATATAAACAGCCTAAAAAAATTAAGTGTTTCAATTTCATATTAATTATGTATCAAAAAATTAATTATGACCGTTTAGGATAAAATGATCAGAAAATTAAGATCTTCGCACAAGTTCAAACGGGTTAAAAATTGAAACATTTGATTTTTTTTAGGCTATTTATATATTAAAAAAATATGATAAAAAATGAAATGTTCAAATTTTCAATCTGTTTGAATCTGTGCGAAGATTTTAATTTTTTGATCATTTTATCTTAAAGAGTCATAATTATTTTTTTGACTTTAAGGCTTTCAATGAGAACCCTAAGAGAACCATGGAAGAAAAAAATTAATATTTCCAAATTCTAACCAATTGATGCTATTTGAGGGAGAGGGGGTGAAATACCAAGATTGCCTTCGGTTTTGAAGGAGGGAAGGAAAGGTGTCAGCCACAAGAACCATTTAAAAACAAAATTGATACTTTGGGGATGCAATGTTAGCAATTGGAATATTGGGGACCAAAATGGCACAACCGAAATACTTTGGGGACCAAAAAAGTTCAAAAGCTAATTCGGCTAACCAAACGACGCAGTTTTGAGGGAGAGAAGGGGTGAAATACCAAGATTGCCCTTTGCTTTGACGGAGGGAAGGAACGGCGTCAGCCGTAGGGACCATTTAAAGACAAAATAGATACTTTGGGAATGCAATGCTAGCAATTGGAATACTGGGAACCAAAATGGCACGGCGGAAATATTTTGGGGACCAAAAACGTCAAAAAGCCCCTATAGTAGGACGGTAAGACCTAAAGTAATGACCTTAACTGCACATTTATAAGTGTTGCATCAACAACTATTATTATTATTGTTGTTGTTGTTTTGCATATCGCAACGTGTAAAACTTTAACATCCTCAGAATTTAATTAGACCCTAGGAATGGTCTTTAAACGATAAACGCACAATTTATACGAATTACATGACTGAAAGTGCTCCGAAAGACAAATCAAATGCATGACCTTATATTGGTAACAGTCACAAATCAGTGGGTATAACCTGAATTATCTAACACTTTGTTCGACAATATTTACTTATTACTATCATATAACACGTAGCTCCTATATATAATTAAAAGGTTCTAATTGAATTCCACATTTCTTTTTATGCAAATGCGCTACCTTTTTTGGTCGTCTTACAATGAGAATATACGGTATTGCACTTTCAATTTCAAATGTAAATGAGTATACAAATAATTAAATGACACTGTCAAGCTGTTATCAAAAAAAAAAAAGTGTGAAAGTTATTACCCATAAAAGAATTTGTTTAACATATGGGACCACATCTTGGTCGCAACCACAATGAAGCAGTCTTTAATGACCATTTTGATAGGCTTGATAGGGTTTGCCAATCAGCAATCAAAGATGCAATAGAATTCTTGGCCGTGCAAGATGAGAGAGGTCGAAGTGAGGATGGGATTCGACAGGACCAAATGTGCGACTCGTTCAGTGTGGTTGCGACCAAGATATGGGTGTTACAAACTCAATTTCGATGATGGCATGGATAAGCACAGGGGCCGGGCGATGTGGTATGAGAATGGTCATTCGCGAATGGAATGGGAAATTCGTTTTAGAGGTCGACGTGAGGATGGGATTCGACAGGACCAAATGCGCGACTCGTTCAGTGTGGTTGCGACCAAGATATGGGTGTTACAAACTCAATTTCGATGATGGCAGGGATAAGCACAGGGGCCGGGTGATGTGGTATGAGAATGGTCATTCACGAATGGAATGGGAAATTCGTTTTAGCTAGGGCAATTGGGAGGCAGCATTTGACTGATCCGTCAGTGGTCGAGGCAAGCAAAGGATGGGCTTCCGTTTGCAAGGGAGCTTGGGATGGATGCAATTCTTGTTGGAGGGGATTCGCAACATTTGGTACAGTTGGTGCAAAGGAGTAAGAAAGAATTAACCATCAGGCTGTTTGGGTCTCCCCCGAATCGGTCCGGTCTTGTACCAGTCTGGTTTTTCTAGATCTGGTGTGGTTGAGGTGGTGGGCGAATAATCCGGCGCCTAGTGAGGAATGGTCCGTTGGTAGTGGTTTGTTGGTGTTTGTTTGGGGCTGATGGGGGTTCGGTGGTGGAACAGGGGTTGGTGGCAGTTCGGTGGTGTTGGTTTGGCTGGGTGCTGTTGTCGGTGATGAGTTCTGATCCGGTGAACAGCTCTCGCCGTCCAGATTTCATATGCGCTTATCGGGTATGAGTTGGGGTCCGGTCCGTTTGGATTCTCTACTATCTAGGCCTTGATTGGTTCTCATCTGGCGAGTTCGCCGGTCTTGCTTTTGCAGGGGGTGCTTGTGTTGAAGTCTAGATAGTTTTGACTCATTCTTGTATTTTTTGATGAAATCTGTATTGCCTTCGGGTATTATTATGAAATGAATTGACTGTGTTCAAAAAAAAAAAGTTGTTTGGTTCAACTCTCATCTCATCTTATTTTTCTCTCTACACGTTTCTTAATATCTTTTTCTCTCTATCTCTTTCCACTCATTACATCAAAAATAACTTTCAAAAATTTAAACCAAACAAGGTGAACTAAAGAAAAATCTTCTTATTCAACCTCCGCATGGGAGGGCATTTATTGGTTTAACCTTAACGGCTTGTTTGTCAGTGGCCAAAATAATACATTTTTTTGAAGGGAAGATTAATTATTTGTGGTATGTCTGGTTAATTCTTTCTTTTTTTAGGTCAAGCGAAAATTATGTTTGGGTATCGTAATTCTGTAGCGACTCGGTTTTTTCTAAAATAAACTCCAAAATATCTTGTATTTTACAAACTTTTAGGCCCATATTTAGGGTTTGATACAAATATCTACTGATTTTTAACCACAATTGCCGATTCTGCCGACCATACCTTCTGGACCTACCATGCTCGGCCACTTTGGTTTTCTCCTAACCAAAACTGTCACCACTATGACTTCTCATCATTTCACTTTCCATAATTTTAACGTCTAATCAAATTTAAATCCAAACACAAGTGCCACCTAGTCAACCTATTGTTCAATTCTACGTTCGTGTAACATGCCTAGTAATGCCAAATCAAATAACAATTCAATAGTCTCAATCACATCATCTCATTTTTACAGCTACCACTTAAAGGTGCCCGTTTCTCAAAGTTAGGTCTACATTTCCTTTATTTCTCAAACTTAGGTTTTTAAATTCTAAATTTGTAGTTCTACAAAAATAACCTACTAGCAGATATTGACATAATATTTTCCATACAAAATTTTAGTAACTTATATTTTTCTTATAAGTTGGCTATTGTTTACTCATAAGATTTATTTATTATACAAATTTTACTAATAATAATATTTTGTGTTGTCTAAAAAAAAATACTAGATTCATACTTTTAATCCGGTGAAATCATTGATACGTCTCTTAATACTTTTCTTCTCTCCAAGTCATACATCACAATGACAACTTGCACAACTCTCCAATTTTTAATCCTCAAAGAATTCCATATCTAAACAATAATGGTAATTTAACAAACGGAACAGAAGTAAACTAATTAACTGAAATTACCTTTGACAAAAATTGACCCATTCAAATTGTTACCGGCCAGACGTAGAAACTTCAGGTTTGAAAGCTTATTCAAAGACGGTAGAATGCCATTTCCAAGATAATTCCAGCTGAGATCAAGCTCCTCCAAATTAGTCAAATTTGACAAAATTCCAATACCTGTGAGAGAAACACATGATTTTGATACGTATTGCAGTTAGCACAAATTTTTTAATCAAGTTAGGAGAACCCAAAGCAAAGTAAAAAGAAAAAAGAATGTAGTCACATATTGTTTGGTTTAACTCTAATCTCATCTCGTTTTTCTCTCTACACGTTTCTCAATACCTTTTTCCTCTCTATCTCTCTCCACTCATTACATAAAAAAAACTTTCAAAAATTTGAACCAAACAAGGTGAGCTATAACTAAAAGAAAAATCTTCCTATTCAGCCTCCGGATGGGAGGACATTTATTGGTTTAACCTTAACGGCTTGTTTGTCAGCAGCCAAAATAATACATTTTTTTTGAAGGGTAGATTAATTAGGCCCCGTTCCAGATCACCTTCTTAACAAATAAGCACTTATTTCACATTTCAAACTCAAAAATAATATAAATGAAAAATAATTTTTCAATTTTTTTTTGCACCGCATAAAAGATCTCAATGAGATCTATCAAATAAGATCCATATTGATTGGAAAATTATTTGTATGAAGCACATAATTTTTGAGCTTAAAATCTCTTTCTTAAAAAATAAGTATTTATTTCCCTTTAAGGAATGGGTCCTTATACATGGTATGTCTGGTTAATTCTTTCTTTCTTTCTTTTTTCAGGTCAAGCAAACATTATGTTTGGGTATCGTAATTCTGTATTGACTCGGTTTTTTCTGAAATAAACTCCAAAATACTTCTAGGCCCATATTCAAGTTTGATACAAATATCCACTGATTTTTAACCACAAGTGCCGATTCTGCCAACTATACTTTCTGGACCTACCATGCTCTCGGCCGCTTTGGTTTTTCCTGACCAAAACTGTCACCACTATGACTTCTCATCATTTCACTTTTCATAATTTTAACGTCTAATCAAATTTAAATCCAAACACGAGTGCTACCTAGCTAGTGAACCTATTGTCCAATTCTACATTCGTGTAACATGCCAAGTAATGCCGAATCAAATAACAATTCAATGGTCTCAATCACATCATCTCATTTTTACAGATAACAATTAAAGGTGCCTGTTTCCTTGTTAAAATCATAATATTTTATTCCATTGTGATTAAATAACTATTTTATAAACTATGGTGATAACTTAACAATTAACAATTTTACATCATAATGAAATTGTTGTTGACAATAATTTTAATTTAACAAAATAATTTTTTTTTGAAACTAGTTTCATAATGTGCTGTTTTCTTCCTAGAGATTCCTTTTTAATACTCCCTCCGTCCCTTTTTTAGAGTCCGGTATTTCATTTTGGGCTGTCCCTTAATAAGTGTCCATTTTGTAAAGTTAGTGGGTAAAAGTTGGTGCATTGTCTATTTTGTCCCTAAAAGTATATTTCATTTTGAAAAGTTAGTGAGTAAAAGTGTAATGATGATGGGTAAGTAGGGAAAGTGGAGGAAAAAGTTGATGTGAAATGTATAATGATGATATCTTTTTAATAAGTTGGAATTACGAAGTATGACAATTAAAAAGGGACGGAGGGAGTACTAATTATTATTTTATTTCTTGTAATACTAATTTTTTTAAATTTATATAATACGCAGTAAATTTTTTTCCTAAATTAATTTTATTTACGTAAAAATGATCTTGAATTACTTGTTCGTAACTAGTGAGATGAAAACCTATTATTATTAGGTCTACATTTTCTTTATTTCTCAAACTTAGGTTTTTAAATTCTAAATTTGTAGTTGTTCTACAAAAATATCCTACTGGCAGATATTGACATAATATTTCCATACAACATTTTAGTAACTTATATTTTTTCTTATAAGTTGGCTATTATTTACTCATAAGATTTATTTATTATCCAAATTTTACTAATAATAATATTTTGTGTTGTCTAAAAAAAAATACTAGATTCCTACTTTTAATCCGATGAAATCATTGATACGTCTCTTAATACTTTTCTTGTCTCCGACTCATACATCACAATGACAACTTGCACAATTCTCAAATTTTTAATCCCCAAAGAATACCATATCTAAACAATAATGCAAATTTAATAAACGGAGCAGAAGTAAACTAAACTGCAAATACCAGGATTTAAATCTAACAAAAATGAATATTTTCATTTTAGTTCGCTTCCACGAGGTTCGGTTGCAGCCGCAAGGTCAGTTTTGGACCTTTTGGTTCCGTGAGTTTTGTGATAGGGGTTGATTCAGACCCTCTCCTAAAGCCAAAACTAGTACAATATACTTAGAATTAATGTAGGAAGGAATATCTACCTTCTTTTTTTCTTTTTCTTTTTTGATTTTGGTGGGATTTTGAGACGGTGGTTATGGAGGTGAGGAGATGTGCTGGACAAAGTGGTGGCTCACGAGTGGAGACTAGTGGAAGGCCGTGGTAGTGAGGTGGTGGCGGCAGTTGGAGGAGGACAGGCGGTGGAGGTGCATGGCAGGTGGTGGTGATGGCAACCGTGGGAGGTGGTGCGGGGTGCGGCAGTTATGTTGGTGAACTGGATGGAGGTGAGAACCAGGTGGTTATGGAGGAGGAAGCCGAGAGTGGAGGTGCCCATGTGCTCTCTCTCTCTCACAAAATTTTGCACAGTGGTGTGTGTGGGAAGTGGTGTTGATATGGGTGCATATATGTATATAGGAGAAACAATAAATTAAATGTGGACGAGTGGGTGGACGTGGGATGGTAGGGGAGGGAGTGATTGGCGTGGGGATAAGGGTGCGGTGGGATCACTGTACTCATCCTTTTTGGGAAATTCAACTTATTAAGGGATGTGAAAACTTTGTATTAGAGTTGTGAAATCCGTTCCGTATCGGTCGGTACCGGCGCTTAAACGGAGCACAGAGATTCAAGATCAGTTTCGGTTGAAATACCGGCCTATTCTGGCCAGTACCGGATGTACCGGACTATATCGGTCTGTTTCGGACATTTTCCGGTGTTCCGAACGGTACAAAATTACCTTCTCTCTCTTTTTTTACATATTGTTTATCTTTGTACTTAAAATTTTGCAACTTGGTAGATATATATTAAATATAGATATAAAATATTAATTGCGGTACTGAGTTTGTTTTTGAGACTACTTGTCTACTTGGAGTTTTGCTCATTTCCATGCATAAATAATCTGATTTTATTTTGGTGAAAGAACACAATTGAAAAGTTTTTAGAAATCATACTTTATTGTGCAAACTCTTGAAAAGTTTCAATTCCATACCGTTGAGAGCACTGATACTAGCAATCGCATTTCGGCTCAAGTCTAGCTCGTTCACGTTGTTCAAACCATTGGGAGTTTGGGTTAAGTGTGTGTGTGTGGGTGCTCATACCACTCCCTAGTCAGCAACTGCCTAATGGAGGTGGTAAGCGAAATTATTCTCTCACCCTTCCGTATTAAAAAAAATATTTGTTCAAACCATCAAATTATGCGTTCAAATGAAAAACTACGTAACGCTTCAATGAGGACAACAATAAATTATCTATGAATCAAGGAAAAAAAAAAGGCGTAGGAGAACGATGACTCAAATCCTTTTGCATATGTGTTTTGACCCATTTGATGCATAAGCAACTCACCCATATCGGACATCGGCACATCGGTATCCAAAGCATTTTTCAGGGGAAAAAACACTACGTTGTGACTTATGGTTTGGGTTTCACAACGAATTATACATTTTAAACTTACCTTCGACATAAATTGAATCATTGAAGTTGTTCCCAGCCAGACGTAGAAGCTTCAGGTTTGAAAGCTTATTCAAAGACGGTAGAATGCTATTATCAAGAGTATTATAGCTAAGGTCAAGCTCCTCCAAATTACTGAAATTTGGAAACATTCCAATGCCTGTGAGAGAAATACATGGTGTTAATTAATATATATCTCAGTCAACTCAAATTTTTAATTATATTAGGAGACCCAAAGCAAAGAGAAAAGAAAAAAGACAGTAATATAGTTGAAAGAAAAATCTTCTTATTCGGCCTTCACACGGGATGCCATTAATTGGTGTAACCTTAACGACTATGTTGGAGGCTTTGCACAATAACTGTGGTGGTCTTAGAATTCATCGAGCTACTCCATTAAGTGTTTTTGTTTCTTAGGGCTTAGGCCCTCTTATGTACCCAAAAAAAAACTATTTGTCGGCGGCTAACTTATATCTGGATATGAGTAGGTGATCCATGAATGTCATTTTGTGTAGAATAATGTCATTTTTGTAAATTAATATAGGTCATGTACAGAATGCGCGTGGACAAAGTATGAATTGGGGGTAAGAGTGGAAACTTTGAATCCTCGTCTAAGGGAATATATTAGTATAATGAATCTCCAAATTTCATATCCCGAATAAAAAAGAGAGTTTTTTTTTTTTTTTGGTTATTTACCTAGACACTCCTCATGTTTATCCATTTTTCACAGACACTCTCTCCACGAATTCTCGCGACAGCGAGACCTTTTCATTAAAGTTTTTTTGTCCCGTACACCCCTTTCGTTAGAGGTCCATCAAGTTCTGTTAATTTTTTTATCAAAATTATTTCAAAAGTAATAAAATATTTCAATATTACCCTCAATCGTGTTTTCTCTCTTCCCTCAATCCTTCCTTCCTCCCAGCAAACCACAGCAGCACCACCGACCACCTCCTCCCCTTGTGACCACAACTCCCTAACCCCTAACTCCTCCTCCCTCGGTGTCCTCGTCGACAACCACACCCACTGCCTCCTCCCCGTCCTCCGCTCCCCCTCCCTCGCCTCCTTCGATCACACACACACCCCCACACGACGTTGCCGCCGACTTCTCCGGCAACGCCTACGTCACTTACTCCGCCAACAACCGCATCTAGAAAATCACCCCCTTTACAGAATCCAACATGTCAATTAACACAAAACTAATAAACAAATTGACAAACTAACAATTATTTACTCCGTATCTGATTACATGGGAAAAAGAAAACACCACGCAGCAAAAAAAAAAAAAAAAAAAGCGAACACGCAGTAACACAGCAACAACTTGATCTTGGCAGATCCAACGGCGGAAATCGCCACCCGTCGTAGTCTCGTCGCCGTTTGACGGCCTAGCAAACTCCCTATTATCATCGCCCCTTCTGTCTTTACACCTATGAGTGTGTGTGTGTGTGTGTGTGTCTCTCTCTCTCTCTCTCTCTCTCTCTCTCTCTCTCTCTATATATATATATAATAGCTTTATGTATGTATGCATGAGTAGACGTGCGAAACTCGGAGACGCGATTCAGGAACGAGGTGAGTCGGTCCTCCATGGTCGACTGTGACGCGATTTCCACAGAAATCAGAGCCACGACGACCACGATCGCCTCAGAAATCTTCCTTCCGTCACTGTTCTTCGGATCTGGCGACGGCGGGAAGAAGTGACGCTGTTGCGGTCCAGGTTCTGCAACTCATGATGGCGGCCATAGAAAGAGAGGGTGAGGGAGAGAGATGGTTTCCGTGGTGGTGCTGGCGTTCGTGGCGGTTGTGAATGTGAATGGAATTTGGGGCAAAAATTAGGATCTTCCATTTGCAGGGAGAGTTGTGGAATGATTAGTGTGTTTGCTGTGAGTATATGTATAAGGGCAACATGGTCTTTTCACTTGTTCCATCCAATTCCGTTAGGTTCTCCAAATAAAAACTTTAAGGACGGGGTCTCGCGGTAGAGAAAATTCGTAGAAGGGGACCGTGAAACATGGGTATACTTGAGGGGTGTCTATGTAAATAACATTTTCTTTTCATTCTTAATCTATCCTAGGGGACTTAGGGAGAAGAATGGGTACTTCCAGAAATCGAAGCATGCCCATGTGTATGAGAGTAGAAGGGAGGCGCCATTTGCACTTCACTCCACTTGCAAATAAAGAAGAGAGTTGACAAACACTGGATGCACGTACCACACCCAAATTGCTATATTTGGCGCCCTTTCATCCCTTGCATATAGGCCAAGAATTTATAAATACAAGAATTTCAGTTTATTATTTTAAAATAATATTTTATTAAAAAATTAGTAAATTTGATTTCAATATTTTGCTAGGAATCTTCGAATAAGGAAAATAGATACATAGCATGTATTTAAAGTCAAACTCGTGTCACTAGCTACACATAGCAGCATTTTTCTCTTTCGTTTTTTCAAGAAACACAGAGCATCACTTGAGGGCTGGAAAATTGAAATAAAGAAAAAACGGCAATAAATAGAATGAGTTTACTGATATATGAAACTTAATTTTCGAAAAGAAATTTTAGAGAGATGGAAAATTTAAGTAATTGATTATTAATTAAATGCAAATAGCAATGGATGGATAGTTGAGTCATATTTAGCCTGCCTTGAAATAGACTTTGAAAATAATAAACTTAATTTTTGGAGCCGTTAACTTTGTTCAAAACATATTTTTTTAATAGTTTCTATAAAAGATCAACTCATTCGGATGTCAGTAAAGACTCTTGATCAGTATTTCTCCCGAAATTTGACATGTTAAAAACTGAATACCGATATTCGAATGAGTTAATCTTTTATAGAACCTCCTACAAACATGTTTTAAACAAATAATTGAACGGCTAGGATTATTATTGTGTCAATTGTTTTATCCCTTGAATTCTCCCCACATATATTTATACGTATATGTATAAACATATAAACTTTTAAAAGCCACTCTGTTATTACAATTCAAGTTTGAACAACTCAATGCTCGACGTGCCTACATTTGTGACTAATAATGAATGTCACAGAAGAATTAATGCTTGTTTAGAGGTAATTAATGACATTGGAACCAAGTAGAGACCAACATGCCTCTCGGAGATATATCCCATATTCGAGAAGTCAACGAACTTTGAATAATAGTCAAACAATCGAGGTGGTTATTCGATTCTTTGTCGACCTAAATTGCACAATAGATTCGTAGTCAAAATTCTCCATCACAAACAATTCGGTCATACAAATAATTTTTAGCACAGTTGTTTTCAGAATTGAGCAATCCAGACACAATCAATTTATGAGTCGATTTGTTAATTTATTCATAGAAAGTTTAATTATACTTGCTTTCAGAATGAAAAATATTACACAAAACTAATTGGTTTTACTTCTCTACTAGACAAACACAAGCACATCATTAATTCTGTAGCTTCAAATTTTATGAATTTTATTATGAAATTCATCACAAACTTTACAACTGATTATTGATGTGTAGATATACGTAAAATCTCTTTTGGAATTGACTGAAGGAAAAAGAAAAAAAAATTGAATTTTGAGGTTAGGTTTCATTTCGTCATGTAAAATATGTCAGAAGTCATACCTTCATTCCCGACGAAACTACGCAAAATGTTCCAAGACAAGTTTAGGCTCTGGAGTGATTCAAAAGGGAGAAGAATAGAGGCATTAAGATGCCAATAATCATTAAAATGGAAATAATAATCCTCTGCTCCCCAATCTCTTGCGTCACCAAGTTCAAGTTTGATAACTCGACGCGTAGTGGAATTACACTCAACACGTTCCCAATGGCAACAGTCCATGCTATCGTCTTCCTCCCAAGATGGCAACAAATTGCGGTTTGCGAAGTTGATGGAATGTTTGAGTTGCAAGAGAGCGATTCTTTCTTTTTCCAAACACCCATTGCATCCGTTTTCTAGTACAGCTAACATGATCACCGCTACCCATATAATTGACCTCATGAGTAAATGTTGAAAGTAGTCCATCGGTCCCTACCCAGAGAAATATGACTTGACAAATTAAAGTGTTTTTATGAAAGTGCTTAAAAGAATACTGGCAATTGAATGGCGTTTGCTGCTTCCGTTTAAATAGGGTCACACACACAGCTTTCCACATCATACTGCTATTTCTTAATAGTACTGCTTGACAAATCGCTCAATCTCACATTCTCAAGGTGAATTACTGAATTCCCAAAGCAGAATAGTCATAAAATTGATAATATCAGTGGGAAAATCTACAGTACACACCTCTTAAAAGTGTGTATCATATGTACATATTTTACGATTCTTTCATAATATTTTTGTCTTTCATAATTTTTGTTCTAAAACTCATAACATTTCAGCAATACCATTCGTAACAGACTCCGTAGTCTTCGTCTTCGTCAAAGTAGTTGAGACATTAATTGTTCCATCTCATCTCAGCCTCTCATAAGTATGCATGGACCAAAAACTAATTGGACAACACGGCACACCATCTCTTTCAATAATGTTTCAAAACTAGGCATCAAATTATTTGTAATTTCACGTTTGCCACCGAAGTTTTTTATTTTTTTTTGGTATTGTACAGTGTCCCGGGCCAACTTGCGCGCACTTCGGACTAATCCCTAAAGCCCCTCCCACAGCCGTTTCACACGCTTACGCGCGGAGTGAGATGGCCCCAAGAGTTGTTGACAAGGAGAAACGAACCTGAGACCTTAGGATGGAGTAAACACCTAAGTATCAGGCCAAGACCACTTGAACAACCCCTTGGGGTTGCCACCGAATTTGTTTGTGCCCCTAAAACTCCAATTGTGCCAATTTTATGCTGATAGTTCGGCAGTCTTAAACTACTAAAAGGTAGGCTCGTTTACTACAATATGCTCAACTGTTTAGGACAGAACCATTTCTTCCCAACTCGAATATCATATAGTACCATGTACTTATAAGATCTGTACTCAAAAACCTTTCTACTTTTCCTTCAAAATAGATTTTAGTGTTAAATATTCAAAAGAAATAGATGTACCTTTCTTGAAATGTCTAGATTAGTAAATATTAAGCTTTTACGTCTTCCATAGCCATAGGCGTGAATTTTAAATCAGGCATGTATTCTATAAATACAACCATGGTCACCTATATGGGTAGATATGATGTAATAATAAAAAATATGTCGATCAAATAAAATTTACTATTAAACCTACAAGGTTAGAATGTAGTAATATTTACAAAGATATGGGTTGAATCATGTTTTTCTGAAACTTTAAGGATATAAGTGCAATAAGGCCCCATTCCAGAACGACTTTTAAGTACTTATTTTTTAAGAAGATAATTTCAAGTTAAAAAATAATGGGCTTAATGAAATTTGAAAATATGAAATATGGATCTTATTTGAAAGATCTCGATAAGATCTTTTATACGGTACCAAAAAAAATCAAAAAAAAAAATTCATTTACATTATTTTTGAGTTTGAAAATGTAAAATAAGTACTTATTTTTTAAAAAGGTGTTTTGGAACAGGACCTAAAATGAATAAAATCCCCAACTTCATCCCTACAGGTTGTGGAAAACAAAAAGTCAAAAAAATTCCTACTAAATAGTCAATTTCCAGCCATAAACGCTCATAAAGAAAAATAATAGGCATTGACAATGATTTACTAACTAATTTAGTCGTGTCAATATTTTGAGGTGGAAT
>BPLS01010852.1:0-12453 GCA_019656275.1 Rhododendron kiyosumense | reverse complement strand
CTTTGAATTTTTGTGGTGTTGTTTTGCTGTCTTTCTTCATGTCAAAACTAACAAAACAGCGTCACCTGATGATTTTAAGCATACTTCAAATGATAATATATATGATTAACCATTTGAATCACTTTTGCCTTTTCTGATGACTCTGTTTTAGTTGTATCATTCTTAGATATATTTGATTCCCTCGCCCCCTGCCAGACCTCAGCTCCCGCCACCTCTATACAAGTGTAGTTGAATGGATACGTTAGACCCCAGTCTGTTTGGTCTTGGCGCGCTCTCTGTGTTTGCTTGGTTTGGTTTTGTTTGCTTGAAATTACTAAGCAATTGTTTCACTACACTGCTATGAATAGTTGTTGATTTATACGTTATTATGGTGTCATAATTCATAAAGAGTTTTGAGGGACTATTGATGACTCCATGTTATAGGTCTCATTTGTTGTAATGGCAGACCATCCTGATATATCACCACCCTAACCAAGTCTTAACAAAATTCAAAGGAAAATAAAAGGGTTCTATTTTCTATGTGTTCTTTCACTTTATGTATCTGTGATGCCTGTATGTTATTATTATTTTTTAATCTTTATAGTTGGTTAGTGGCCAATGATTAAAATTAGACAAGCATATGTCTGAATCATATTGTGTTGAGTCTGACTAATCTTCTCTATGAGGCCAGTTTGTTAGTACTGTTTTCTTACTTCTTAAATGGTTTGGGCTTGGACCCCCTCCAGTTTTGAAGAACTAATGTGCTCTAAATTGGAACAATTTGTTTCATGAAAATTTGATTGGTTACCCACTATTTTTGATGTTTTTCCCTTCTTATTTTGGCCTTCTTATTTTGAACAGTTGAAAAAAATCACGTGGTTGGTTGAATTTATTGGTTTTGTTTGCCAAGTTTCTTTCTTCTATGTCAAGATTAACAAAACAGGGTCACATGATGATTTTTAAGCATGGTTCAAATGATCAATATATGATTCAAAACACCTTTCGCCTTTTTTTGATGACTCTGTTTTAATTCTCTTATTTTTAGATACTTTTGATTTCGTTATATGTTGGTTTTATTTGTGATACACTAGTGATATTCTGTTTTGTGATGCTATATAGCAATCATGTTTATTACTCTTTTCAATTTCTACTAAATATACTTAGGTTCCATTTTTAATTTGGCAACATATTTTGTCTGTGTTGACATTCTGTTAGGATGTTTTCTTGGATTAGGGTGGGTAACTTTTTGTTGTCAAATGTTTAGTTATTATTTGTAAGTTTGGAAAACCCTGCCTTTCTGACATTTCTGATATATCAGCTCCCCATTTCTAGAGCTTCTCCAAAAATAATAAATCTTATTTTGTGGGTGTGTATGGCTGGTCTCGGACACTTGAGTTATCAGAAGAAAAATTATTTTATTGACTTACTAATCTTGTCTATGAGGCCAATTTGTTATTGCTCTTTTTCTTTATGATTGTTCCCCTTAAATGGGTTGGTTTCCGATCCACTCCAGTATACTCTCAGCTGGACCAATTTGGTTCTTGAACATTCGACGGGATCTCTGCCCTCTCTAGTTTTGATATTTTTCAATGCCATTCATGAAGAGATTGTATTGTACTATAATTTATGACTAGTCATGAGTACAACCATACTACTGCCTTCCTTCTGAGGCTCTCTTTTTTTATTTTTGCATACATTGTTTACCCTTTTCGATTTCCGGCTTTTCTTGTCAACTGTGGAAATTGGATTCTTATGTTTTTTCCAAGTAGGGTCACATGATTATTTTACGCATAGTTCAAATGATCATGTATATATGATTAAACATTCGAAGGTCTTTTGCTCCAACTTGGTTCTTCTCTTGACTTGGAAGTAGGCAGTTAGTTGAGAGAGATTGATTAGGTGTTTGGTAGTTGCCAAACAAAATAGTTTCCTCTTGCTTTAGCGGGTACCAATTGGTTTTCTGTGCACCTGTAAAATGGAATTTGTTAGTGGTTCTTCTTTGCAATTCAACAGACCAATTTTTTCACTCATTGGTATGATTGGAAAATGCAAATTTGTTATCCTGCCCTTGGTATTCCAATCAAACAAGGGATTGGAATTGGTAATCACTTGGGATTACTAATCCCATTTTCGTACCAATCTCACCTCCTTACTAATTCTATATAATCGAATACACTATCAAACATGACCCACTAACAAGAATAAGCACAATTTACACTTTGCAATGGTAAAATCTTGATCTTATTTGTGGACTTAGCCGAGACGGTTTATTAATGAAAGCACTTGTTATGATCTGAAAACAATCAAATTTAATCTACGAGACTTTTCGAAGACCCCAAAGTAACAAATATCTACCCAACTATGACAAGAAAAGATCGTATTTTAGTCTACCATCTTGCTAAAAAAAAGTGAGATAGAAGTAGGCATCTGCATTGCTGTCTTTGTAGATGCCACTGTCTCCATGGTTACGAAAGTATGGCGTCCTGGAATTCATGGTAACCTGCAACCGGCATTCCTTGTTTCCAAATCCACAGACAAATGGTTCACGCCAAACTGAAAACCTCTGTAGAGGTATGGACAAGCAAAGCTTCCTCTGGTTCTCAGCCATCATCCTCCAACTCAGGAATGGCAACCCGGTAGCTTCTGGCTGGAAAGTACATGGGCTAAGAGTCCGTAGCTTTAGGGATTCGGCACAGTGGATCGACAAATGTAGATATAGTTCATCCTCTTCTCCACATCTACACACCATGGCTGAATTGGAACTTTCTTCATCCGTAGTTCCTAGCCCTAGTGGGAGTAGTGACTAGCGTTATAAGTTGTTGGGTGGCCAGAAGGTCGCCACGAGTAAGTCAGTTTGGGGGACCGAAGGCTGTTCTCCGTGCACCGCACGTATGGGAATGAATGCTACGAAGCCTAGGGTTGAGTCTGATTTTGTTGGTAGGAAGAATAATGTCACGAGCTTCTTTGGTGGCACAAATGTTTTTTGAAAATTTTTGACCCTTTTTTGTCAGCCATAGTAAAACTGCATCACTTTCACTGTTTCACACGCAGCAGCTTGTGATTGGGTGTTCAAAAGTAGCATTTGATCGGCCAATTATTGTACTCTACTCGTAAGGCTTTGCAACATGTGGCAAATAATAGAAGTGCTCTATTTGTTAGGCTTTGCAATATTTGATTGGTCAGTTATTGTATTCTATTTGTTAGACTTTGCAAAATGTGATAAATAATTCGTGATAGGCTAAAAATTTACATGCCTTCAATACGAAATCAGAAACTTGTTTAAGTTAATTTTCACTGGTTATAAATTCATTTCATTATAATGTCGCAATTAAATGCAGAAATTAAAAATAGCAACGCAATAGTAAAGGCATGGACTGTGGTTCGAGGCTCGTGGTTGTCGGTGGCGTTGCTGGTGAAGGATATGGGGTGGTTGGTGATGGTGTGGAGTTCCTCTATTTTTTAGTTTTTGCTTACCAGTGTGGGCTGTGTAGAGCGTTTCCGGTGATGTTGGTAAGCGGTTGTTTTTTCAATGATCTCTCGCATGTTCGTTTTATTATGCGCATAGTAATGACTAGGAAAGGCAATGTCGTCTTAACAACTCATGGTTGTCATCGACGAGTAGCAAGCCACTTTTGCTTGCGTTTTCTGTTCACAATAGTCTGGTTTTTTTTTTTAATAAGTGTTCACAGTAGTCTAGTTTTTTTTCTTGAGATTTCAGTATTTGTTTTAGGAGTTTGTTTCCCCTGTTCTTGATATCCTGGTCTTTGTAATTTGATCCTTTGGATCTACTATTTTAATGATAATGGCTATGACTTTGAATCTGAAAAAGAAGAAAAAGCAATAGATCACTTTCCAAGAGTGAAGCTAGAACCTGAGTTTGAAGATTGCCTTGTTAACTTAGATGTAGGATTAGGAGGCCATGACTTGAAAGTTCACTTCTCCATAGGGTTGGTTGATAAAAAAAAACCATTTATTTCAGTTTGAGTTCGTGTTTGCTTGTTGAAAATCAGCTTAATACAGTAACAAGCCGAGCTTGTACATATTTTTGAAGCCCATTAAGCTTATAATTAAAGATGGATTTGTTAAACTTGTATAAAAGAAAATAAATTAAAACTACTCGAGTGGGCTTGTGTTCGGCTCGATTAAATCTCGTTTGAGATCAACTTGTCTCATAAAGCTCTTTAGTTTTCAAATCAAGATTGAACAATCAACAGCTCGGCTCTTTTATCCATTCTATCTATTTAGCAATATGTATAATAATTCACGACGCAATTGTTTCCATATGTTCAAAGAACATCTGAACAAAAAAAAATGCTAGAGAAAAACAAGAAAAAAGCTTCGTAAAGTGAACAAAAAGTTTTTAATCAATGAAAACTCAGGCCTTAAATCATAGCTTTGTTGATCCAGGAATCCACAACCAAAGATCAAGAAATGTGGATCTGCTCGCGACCGGATATCGAACTCTAGCCCTTGAACACCTTATTCAAAAATACTTGAACACCTTACCCAAAATATTTGAACATCTAACCCAAAAATGAGTTCAAAAATCAATCCAAAGTATACAACCCAAGTAATAGATGATTTTATTTGTGTATATATAGTTGTGATTTTTAGAGGCAGTAGAGGTTTTTGAACACCATTCTCAGTAGTCCTGGAGCCGCTACTGACTCTAGCCTCAATGGAACTCTGTAAAATCTGTTGTCGAATACCACTAGGCTTGTACCATTAGCAGCATTTTATTTATTCAATGGAATTCTTCACAGAACAATATGCCTCAAGACCGTCTCAGATCATTTGTCAAGTGC
Organism: Rhododendron kiyosumense; assembly: GCA_019656275.1. Taxonomy (NCBI): domain Eukaryota; kingdom Viridiplantae; phylum Streptophyta; class Magnoliopsida; order Ericales; family Ericaceae; genus Rhododendron; species Rhododendron kiyosumense. The sequence goes on along the minus strand of BPLS01010852.1, from coordinate 7,669 downwards.
GATGATCCAAAAGGTGTGGTTGAATGTGGGACAATCAGAAAATCCAAAAGCAATCCTAAAAGAATAGAAGAAAAAGCCAAAAGTCGAAAAATGCCGAAGAATTCGAATTCTTCTTCCTCCTCTGCATATAAGGAAGCAGGAAAGGAAATCCTACCTGAAAAAGACACAGGAAAGGAGGTGTCTAAAGGGGCCCAAAAGTTAAACCAAGTAATAGATTCGTGGTCAAAAGGGATGAATTTTGATGTCAACTCCAAAGAACTTGCGAAAGATTTGTTAAAATGGGCTCTTGATTTGCAAGAGTCTAGCTTTGATCATGCTTGGGAAGCTGCAAGAAGCATCTCAATATATGGCTAAGTAGAAGAAAAAGCAGAAAGAGAAATTCAAGGGAGAGAAAATTGATCAAGTAGGGATGGAGAGAACGAAATCCCTTCGCTTCACAGAGCATAATTATGATTTGGAATTTCTGAAGCCGAGATTTTTCTGATTATGGGTGTTCAAGAGATTTTTTTGAGCAGAAACAGAAGTCCATGGGGGAAAGGGTTTATGAAGTTGGGAGTGAAAGAACGAATTCCCATCGCTTCCCAGATCATAATCATGAAACAGGATTTCAGAAGCTGAGACTTTCTGATTATGGGTATTCAAGCGATTGTTTCGAACCAAAAGAGAAATCCACTGGAGAAAGGAATAATGAAATGGAGATAGAAAGAATGAATTCCCATCACTTCATAGATCCTAGTTATCAAAAAGGACTTCACAAGCCAAAGAGCTCTGTTGATGCGAAATCTGGCGGAGAGAGAATTCACGAAGTGGGGATCGAAAGAACGAATTCCCATTACTTCATGGATCATAATTGCCAAACAGGCTTTCAGGAGCCGAGACTTTCTGCTGATCAGTTAAAAAGGGGAGAATTTTTTCATGACGTGGGAATTAAAAGATCAAATTCCCATCACATTGGAGATCGCAATGACCAAACGGCATTACAAAGGCCTAGACTTTGGGCTGATGGGTATTCAAGGGATTGTTTCGGCGAACCAAGGACAGTAATCATAGACAGCCTTGCTAGGCAAAATCTTCTCCCACCCAATTCCATTGAGAAAAGGGATTTCTGCCAAAAAAAGAGTACCGGACTCAGCTTCTGGTATTGCCTCCACTAGCTCAAGCCAATCCTCAATGGTTAACTCCCTTGAGTTTGCCTCTTCTAACAGTTCTCTCTCATCCAAGGCTCCAAACAAGCCAAAAGGCTCAAATTTGATTGCCAAGCTTATTGGTATTGAAGAATTTCCCAGGAAACAGTTAGAACATGAGAAGATTTCCAGTCCGAGAAGAGCTGTGTTCGATATTGACATGCCCAAGGCAAGGAAGCCACAGTCATCTGCTTATAAGGTGGATACAGAACAGATGAAACTGAAAGAAATAGTTGAAACTATGCACTTCAAAGGGCTTCTGAAAAGCAATGCTGCTGAAGGGTTTGGGCTTCAATGCCGCCATTCTAATGTCTCTAACTCCAAAAAGAGGTTCAGTGAAGGTGCTCCACCTATTGTTATTATGAGACCTTGGCGTATTTCAAGTGCAGAGGAAAGAGAGCCTCGCGTGCAAAAGCTTATTTGGGAGATTGAAACTTTTGATATGTCTGATAGCCAAGGTGGTTTAAATTCTGTTGAGATCTGTAGAAGAGTTGAAAAGGGAGATGAAATTCCAACCAAAAGGATTAGCCAAGAAGGGGATAAAGGCTCTAAAGTGGCACGAGCAAAACCGGAAGAAATAGCAGTCAAGACTAAGGGCAAGCTGTCTTCTAATAAGTCGAACGCTTCTAGCAGTAAATCAGCAACAGAGGAAGAGGGTAATTGAGAAGAGAGTTGATAAGGTGCAAAAGGTGGCCCCGTGCAGGAAGAAACCGGAAGAAGTGGAGAATGTGAACTCTAAAGGCGTTATCAAGTCCCAGGATGAAGCCAAAGTGACCTCTATGAAAGAAAGAAGACCTGAGGTGGGATCGATCATTGCAAAGAGTCGTGTGTCCCAACAAAAATATACCTCTTCAAGCGTCATTTCTAAACATGCAAAACCAGCTGTACCCCAGAACATTGGTGATCGGAAAAAGAATCGCAATAATGAGAGGCCAGTCGAGGCACCCTTGGCAGCTGATTTTGTTGCGAGTCCTCCTGATATTTCGTCTTTGATGTTCTGTTTAAACTGTGATTAATATATGAATAAAGTTGTTTTAATTTTTTACTTACTACATAGCTTATAGGGCATACAGTCAGCAATTCCTTGTTCTAAAAAGAATAGCTTTTAGAATCATCAAGAAATGATGGATTGTTTTGGAGCAAGGATTGATATATGTCAATGCAGGTGGAAAATGAAAGCGTAGGATGCAAATATGGTGACAAGGGGATAGATATTAGTTGTGAAAATGAAGCTGATACAACAATGATCTACCCCACAGCTGCAGATCTGTTGAAAACGTGGGATATGTTTAGTCAAGATAAGGATTGGCTCGAATTCACTGTGGCCATCATTGTTGACTTGGGGATGCAGAAGATTGAGCATGGCCCCACTTGTGGATTTTGGGAGCCTTGAAGATAAAGACTCCATTAATGAAGAAGAATTCTTATGCGAATTTTCTTCTCTGGCATGGCTTGTAAACAGAGCTCAATATTTGCCTATAAATTGAGCCCTCTGGTGTTTGTATGGGTATCTCTTTTGAGTGAGAGACCGGAGTGGAAAAAGAACGAAAAGAGAGGAGGGAAAAACATGGGAACCCCTTTGGGGTTCTTCCCCACCGTGAGAATATGTCTGAATATGAATAGAGAGAGTATAGTGAGTTGAGAGAACTTGTAAAACTTGTCTCCATTTCAGAATATGAATTTGTTTCCGTTGTCTGTAGATGTACCCGATTTTGGAAAACCACGTATATTCTGTGTTTGTGTGTGTTTGGTTTTAATCCTTGGAGCACAACAAGATCAACTTCTCACTAACGAAGGGACAGATGCCTCTGACATTCAGATTGACGGTATGACACATTCTTATCAACAGTATCAATGAAATTGATACCTATTATTATTTCCATCAGTGTTGCCACCACTCTAGAGAAAAAGGCGCACTTTAGGTTGTGCTTGGATCACGAATTTGTGGAGTAATTTGCTAAGGAAAAGGAAAACGATGTTGAACGAAGCACATAACTCAGCTTCTTTGCTTCACTATTTTCTTCTGTTTCCGTGTAGTCCTCCACAAATCCATAATCCAAACAGGGTCGTAGTTTTTTCTGATGCAGCAGATGGAAACCATAAAAGAACAAACATATGCAAGAAGTAGAATGACTCATAGTGGGGATCTATCAATAAGTATATTGGGATTATAACACCTATTTGGACGTCCAGAATATTTTGATATTTTGATATTTTTATTTTCTGTTGATTGCAGAGCAATGTGATAGCAGCCAGAATTTTCCCTACGATATTCTACCGCAGACTACTGTTTACCCCCAGTTTTGGCCAAAATTCATAAAATCAATTTGTTCGTTAGAAGAAGGCCTTGAATGATGGTTTCAGGCCTTGAAAAGCCTCATGATCGGTCATCCACGAAATCAGGCCAATTTGAATGCCACTGATGGAGTTGAGTTTTCAAAGGCCTGGGCCAAATTAATGCCTAAGATTTTGTCATCACAAGCCCAAGCCCAAGATTGGCTGAAGAGTTAGGTTGACCCACTGGACCGGAGTGTTTTATCCAGACTTAGGTCAATTCTTAGAAATAAAAAGGGGCTTCTAAGTGAGCCTAAATCAGTAAAAGCTCAAGTTCGCTTTCCAAACTTGGGCTCACATGGCTTGCAAAGAGAAGAGGCCTATGATGCTCCTCAAGTTTAGGTCCAAGTAATAGATGAGCCTACTTCATAAAAAAAAATGTCGCATATGGCCTTTAATTGGCAGGAAAAGGCCTCAAGCTGCTCACAAGCAGCTGAAAGGCCTAGAATGTTCTTGCTGGATAGGTCTGGACAAGCAGCTCACAGGCCTAGAAGCTTCTCCCTAGCTAGCTACTCAAGTAGCTCGAGGGCCAAGTTGCTCACAAGAAGCTCAAAGGCCTAGAATGTTCGCTCTAACATTACATAAGCTGCTCATAAGCAGCTCAACCAGGCCTATGTTTTTGGCCTTGGTGGGCCCAAATATCCCTTTTTTACAAGCATCCATGCATGCAAGCAGCTCAACTAGACCAATGACACATGGCAGCCATGCATGGAGACATCCCAAGCAGCTCACAAGCAGCTCAAAGGCCTAGAATGTTCTTATTTGGCAGACTTGGTCAAGGTCTGAGTGGACTCCATCCTTCAGCATAAAGCAAGGCCAAGGACAGGTGGCGTACATGCAGCCCCTTGGAGCTGTTGGTAAATGATTCATGCAGACTTAAGCAAGCTGCTCACAAGCAGCTCACCCAGTTCTGGCTGAGCCTTCGTTTCTCGATTCTTCTTCCATAAGGGGTCAAGATTAGAGGATTTAAGGGCCCACAAGGGATGCAAGGACCAATAAAATGATGGGAAGGCTTGGAGAAGTCTCGGTCCTCAGTTTTGGTGGGCCCAGGGGATGTCCATTCAAGTAGTGGCTTGAGTGTGGAAGCAGCTTAAAGGCCTAGATGCTGAAATTCTTTTTTCCTTTTTACAAAGTTTTATGTAGAAAAGAAGAATTTTTCAGGCCTTTGCCCTTTTCTTGGAGTAAAAGACACATTTTGTTCAGGGAGCAACCTCTCATTGGAGCATTTCGAAGCTGCTCAAGCCCAAGCCTCTGCTAGAAGGCCACATGGCAGCCATGCATTAGAGCAATTGAAGCAGCTCAAAGCTTGTAGCTCCTATAAATCACAGTTCTGGAGGCCTTGGCAAAGGTCCCCGACCATTAAACCCACGGCATATGCAAATTTATTTTTCAATTATCTTCTATCTTTAGGTCCACGACCATCAAGCCCCCGGCTTATCTTTCAATTATCTTTACTTTCCAACGAAGTTTTTTTTTTTTTTTTTTATCTTTTAGTCCAATCTAGCCTAGCATAGATTTTATTTCCTTGTACCTAAATTTTGTTAAACCGTTAATGAAGTTCATTTATCTTATCGTTCAGTCATGTTTTCTTTTCTTTCCATTTTTCACACGATTAGGAAATATTAAGTCTTTATTCCGATAAGGCAAACTACGAACCACATACGGCCTCACCCCTTAGGTCGTACGCAATCGTCTTACAGAAGTCAGATTGAGGCATCCAGGCCTTAATACGAATTTGGGCAGCAAACCTGTCCTGGCACGCCCGCATCAGGCCTAGAACTGTACTACTCGCTGTTCCTAGAACATTTTTTACTTTTTGAAAACAAACAACTACCCAACACAAAAGCTTCAACGAATCAGCTGAAGAAACCAAGCACTGCGTACGTCAGAAGGTAACTGAGACGATATGCTTCAGAACAGAAACCAATGAAGAAGACTTGATCTTGAGCAGTCCATCATTCCTCAGTTATGCAGAGGAGCTCTATGATATCAACTCTAACAATGCCATAAATTTGAAGCCAACTAGCTTAAACAACCACGAAACCAATGAGAGGAGACTCTTGTTGGACTGTGCAAACGAACTCATGCAATATAGAATCCTAAGGTGTAAACAACCTGTACATCCATTGTTACTCATTCCCGTGAGCCGTTCAAAATCCACTACTTCCCTATCTCAATTGGCGGAGGAAGTGAGAGATGGAATTGAGAATCTGAGAAGCTACCGTAAGAATTTCGGAGAGAAATTAAATTTCACAAGGATAGTCTATTTTCAGTTGTGGAGAGAGACCTGAGGTGCCGGGGAGTTGTTAGTGGGGGATGGGACTTGGGTTGGAAGCATTCATTTACGGCGGATGAAGTAGAGGAAGCCGTCGGTGTCGTAGAGAAGCTAGTTTTCAGTGAGTTGCTAGAGGATATGTTTGTAGATTTTATCCATTAGCACTTCATGTGTTTCCAAGGGTCTTGTTTTTGAGCTTTTAGAAGCTGGTTAATGATGTTTTCTGTACATAAGGATACTATAGTGAGTAGGGGAAGTTATTATAGATTGTGTTTGGGTTGTGCCCCCTTAAAACATTCTTTAATGCAATTTCTCCATTTCTGATAATAAAGAACAAAAAATGTGGTGCAGAGAGGGAGATCGGAAGTGTAATTTGGATTGGAACTCGAGGGTTTTTATCTTCCATCTGTAATGTCAAGTTATGGAATAATGGGATTAATGTCTCATATCAGGGAATTAATCTCAAGGCATGTTTGATTTCCAGATTATAGGGATTTGGTCCTTGGGGAACATGTAGTCCTATTTTTTCGTTTCTTTTTTTGTTAATCGATTGAAGAGATACTTTATATCTGTATGAATTACAAAGTACTATTTCAGGACACCATATCAATTGTGAGCTTACGAGATAATCAAGTCAGTAACTCAACCAATACAAGAAATAAGCCCATCATAAAAAAGAAACAAAGAAAGAAAGGAAAAGCCAATCTAAGAGAAGAACACCCACACGAAGATGGAAAGATTTGAACTCATGACTTCCTAGTGAGATGTAAGAGTCCTGACCAAATGAGATAGTCTCAGTTTGTTAACATGTAGTCCTGGAAAAGCTAATTTGGCTTTTGTTGCATAACTTCCGTATCTTGTGTGAGGTCTAAAGATTAGATTGAATTAGGTCTGTTTGAGACTATTTGTCCATTTAGGCTTCATTCTGCTCATATTTTTATTTTTGAAGTATTTATTTCCTACTTTACGAGACAAGTCATTCTCTCACAATACATTATTTTCTTAGCGGAACGGGGCCTTAGTTTGCTATATATGGGGTATTGTTTAATACCACTGCGGACGGCAGATGTGGAAAATTACTCCTATTAGGTGGGGTTGCTTTGGTACTTCTATATTTTTGGACTTCAGAATCTTCATTGAAACTTTCCAATCATTGAACAATGAAATGCTACAAACATTACTAGTATTCTGCTGGCTTTGTCTATGTGCCATCATTCATCCAAATGTCGATCCTAGATTCAATTGAAATGGGGCACAAAGCGAGGCTGAGGTCCCGTTCCGTTAATTTTTTTTAAGTACTTATTTTTTATTTTATGAGATAGGTCATTTTTTTTTATTATACATCATATTTAATTTAAAAAATAATTAAAATAAGTACTTATTTTTTTTTTTTAGCGGAACGGGACTTGAATCTAGGCACAAAGCGTGCAATTTTGGCATTTTTGTACTAATTGCGACAATTTGTGCAGTATCTTAGCATCTACTCAACAAATACATTCACCTTTCAAGTACAGCGTGGTTCATTTCTGGAGAAGGACAAAAGTCAAAAACTCTGTCTCCATTATGTGAAGACAGTCCCGTGCTCAAATTAAATGAAATGCAAGAGTAATATAGGAAATTGTTTTATTTTTTGAAGCCTTACTCTTTGGGGCGGCTGCCAGTCCGGCAATGGACAGGTGGTCAAGGGCAAGATTTAGGGATTTATTCCTTTCTAACATCTCAGATTTGAAACTTTTTATGTATTATTAACTTCTTTGGGATCAGTTTGTACAAAGCTTTGCTATATTAGTTGGGCTCTCTGTAGTAGCAGTGAGCCCTCAGGATTTGTTGAAGTGTATGTAAATTGGCCCGAACACTTGTTATCCCTTACAACCCC
>BPLS01010851.1:0-14609 GCA_019656275.1 Rhododendron kiyosumense | reverse complement strand
ATCTACAATTGAGGATTTAGAGGAAGCACAAATAAAGGGAATTAGGGAAATTTGGGCAAAGGAAATGCAACTTCCTTCATGGGATTTGCTCTTCCAATCTTCCATTGTAACTAACAGGTCTCTTCCATTCTTTTAGGTCTCTTCATCCCTAACTCAAAACCAGTCACTCTCTCAGCTGTTGTTGATTTTCTTTAGCTTTCATTGTTTCCTTCTTTTGATCATGAAATTATGCTCCATTCCCTGTTTAAATTGAGTTAATTAATTAAGCTTTGTCAAGTATTTGTCAACCACTGTACGAGCTGCTGCGAGCTTAGTGACATAATCCTAAAACCCAGACAGGGGGAAAAAGAAAAAAGGAGTAAAATTTTCAACCAATTTATTAGGGAGAATTGAAGTTTCGAATCTTATTTGCATTCTGGTGGAATTTGATAATCAATTTAGGCAACCAATACAAATTTAATGCATGAAAACTACTTTTCCATGCTGAGCTCGCCCTCATTCCATTTTGTAACTTTTCTTGACAACCACAAATTTTTGTTTGGAATAAATTCCAGTTGATAGGCCATGCAATGAGTTCAATCAGTGAGTACATGAAGAACCTCAGTTGTATTCTATTTTGCTTAAGGCACGTGCCTCAATTCGATTGATATGCTATTGTTCTTCTTCAATTTGTTTATGTGTATTCCCTTTTATATTACTAGCATCATATTGGGAAATATTTTAGTCGTTTGTACTTCCAACCTTGATTCTTGGGGACTGAGGTTCTAACCATAAAATGATTGCAAAACTTGTGACCTGCCACTTGATGGAAGTGGTCGGAATCGGATATTAGCACTAGATTTCAATGCACTATGTCGTCTGTGAAAAAAAATGGAGGTTGCTTCCAAAAAAAAAAATGAAGGTTGTCATACATCTGGAGTGAATTCAATCCCGGTCTTCTTCCTTTTTTCCTTTTTCTTATAAACAGTTATGCTTTTGGGTGATTATAGTAAGTCCTCTCACTTTGGTATAGTTACACTGTCCCTTGAGATTTACAATTGTGTGGCCTTTGCAATCAATTTGGAGTCAAATGATAGGAAATGATGAGCTTCATCAACAGAAATTAGATTCAAAAAGTTATAGCCCTTTATGAAGAAAGTGCAAGGACCAAATAGCACCAGCAACTCTTCTACTAATTCTCTCTCAACATTCAAATGCCGGCTCTACGATTCAAACAACTACTGACCATACCATACTGCCACCGCTCACTCTCCCTCTCTACGTTCTTGTCATCTCATCTCCTCCTCTCATCTAATTTCTCTCTCTCTCTCATCATAAAACCCCTTTTTGCTGCACTTGCTTGCTTTAAATGCTCAGCAAAGCTTAAGACTTTGTCTCTTTATATGCCTAAGAAATGCTCAGCATTATTTATTCTCTTCCTCTTTTTGTTTCCAAACAAATATATGTGGAAAATTGAAATGTCAAGACTTGTACATTGGCCAAGGAACCATGATGTCAAGAGCTGGGATGTTTCGTGTCCTAAAAGGAACTGCTGTTGATATGAACCATTGAGTATTTAAGCTTCCTTTCTGTCATGGTACAAATTTTTCCCCAACATGGGAAGCATGCTTGATTTTGATTATGCTTTCAACCAACAGTTTTCTGAATATATTTCAATGGTCATCATAAGTTCTAAAGGCTTTATAGTTAATATCTTTTATGATACCTTTTATTTATGTCATCCAGTAAAAACTTCTCACCCTAAAATGCTTGTAACATTTTATTGTGATGTAGGGCTTGTTATCTAACCGTTGCTTCGGATGGGTATTTGAAAGGGACGTAGACGTTTTCATAGTTGATGGTGCCACTTCTAATTTGATAGATACATCGATCAAAGCAACAGGGGCACTTTTTCTGGAGGTGAATTAGTGCAATTCTCTTTCTAGCCCAGGCCCCCCCCCCCCCCAAAAAAAAAAAAAAAAACCTTCTATAGCGCTGAAGTTGCTTTATACATGGCATTTCCTGTAGGCACCAATTTCAGGCCCTAAAAAGCCGGCAGAAGATGGACAGCTGATATTTCTCACAGCAACTACCAACCTTTGTACATGGTTTTTAAATTATCCTGATTTTCAATTTTAAAGAGTTCACTCTCTACCATTGATTCGGAAACCAAAGAGAGATGTTTTTTGTTTTTTTATGTTATGTATTCAAGTCTTACACATAGGAAGAGCCCTCCAGAAACTGAAACTGCGGCTGTTTTGTTTTTCTTAAGGTGATAGATCTCTGTTTGAGACGTTGGCTCCACTCTTAGATATTACAGGGAAGGTGTTATTTTACTGTGTTTTCTGCTGCCTTCCCTTTCTCCTCCTTTTCATCCTATGATCCTATAAATTGGGCTTCATAATATGGGTTATTGGCTCCTTGCATCCATAAGCTCCTCTCTAATCCTCTTCCGAGACCTCTATACTTTGCACCTTTTCTAGTGGACGAAGAGGATATACACCATGAGCATCATAACTCATGCTTCCTCTTTAGCTGGCTTCTTTTTCTTTGTAATTTACTTCTTGTCTTCTTTCAAGTTTTAACACATCCAGTCAAAATGTTTCCTTGGAGAAGTGGGGAATGGTGCTGCAATGAAACTTGCGGTGAACATGATCAGGGGAAGGTTCTGCAGATCTCTGTGTGTGTGTGTGTTAATTTGAATATTGCAAGGTATTTTCTTTAGTATTTTGGGTTGGGCTTTTACTTAGCATGTTCCTCTTAAAGGTATAGGCTCCTCTTGTCCCCATGTTTGTATCAAGGACATGTACAAGGTACAAGCAGTTAGAAGCAATCAGGATAAAAAAGAGAGAGAAGAAGGTTCGAGCAATCCAGAGGGTACATGGTATAGGCTCTTCTATGGGGTTTGAACAAGAGCTGGAATTGATGATCCAGAGGGTTTGCCATGTTTCTGTGTTGTATTCCTTTATTAAGTCGGCCTTTTCTGCAACTGTTTACTACAGTTGAGTGGAAGAGAAATGCCAGATTTTTTCATGCTAGGAGGCAAGATAGAGCTGCTGTACTATTTTTTTTTTTGAAGAGCTGCTGTACTAAATTGTATCAGAAGAGATGTGTTATTTTTGAGAGTTGGAGAGGTAATGAGTGGAGAGAGATAGAGAGAGATTTATTAGAAACTGTGCCGAGTGTTAAACCAAACGGAGTGATCTCATGTTTTGGAATGGTTTTTTTGCTGTCTGTACATGTAGTAGTGGTGTATACCATGTGTTTTCCTTTGGTTGGAGTTCATGTATTCTTTGGGGTTCAAGGCCATCCCCTTGCCTGTCCTTTTGTGTGTGTGTGTGTTTCATAATGAAATTTACTAAAAAAATAAAATAATCCTTGTTCTTATTGTAAAACAGCTATGTCCTCTGTTTGATATTGAATTCCATTTTCATATAGATCATAACATCTTTCATTTCTTCTACTTCTCTGCTATTGAATGTGTTACGAAAAGGCAAAAATGTTAGTTAATGTCCCTTTGTAGTGGTTAAGAAGTCTTTAAATGATTGTACATCCCCCCAAATGTAGATAGGTAAGGAACATATCAGTGCTGACAAATAATTTTAGGGGCACTAACTAGCAAGGACCCTAATCATCCCGTTGCTCTATTGCGGCCGGCCCCGGAATTAAGGTTACGGGAAAAGTCATGCAAATGAGGTAGTGGCAGATCTAGAAATTCTATGTATTGGGAGTACCTATATTCACAACCTTAAGCGAAAATTCACAATAAAGCACAATTACATAAGAACCTGGCTATGAAGCACAGTTCTTCTTTCAAGGTTTGTATTGTAGGTGAATTGGCTATTTCTGTTTCCGTTTAACTTAATTGTTATTCTTTAAAGATTACATAGAGTCACAATTTTGTAAGATTTTCTCTTGCAAAGCAAATAGCGCATGTAACATGGGTTGCAATATTATATACATGTGGCCTTTCTTTTAGGAGAGATGAATCTTGTGCTCCATTTACTTGCCAATAAATTAGAGCAGGCATATGGTTCTCTAGAAAATGTCAGTGAGTGAAATTGAAGGAAAACAAAATGCATTTTCTTTTGTGCGCTTGTTTGATAAGAAGAAATTTCGTGAGAGTTTTTTTTTCTAAGCAAAGAAAGATTTTATTAAGCAATGGAACCAATAGAAAAAGTACCAAGGTGAAACATTCGCAGCAGCTCCAAACTCTTGAACATAGATTCCACTAGAAGCAGTAGTGAACAAACTCTTTATCTTTATTGCAGGTGACAATTGGTTTCAGCAGTCCCACTTCCACATGCATCCATCTTACTCACACAGCCACAAATATAGTACAAACTCTTTATCTTTATTGCAGCTGACTGTACTCTGAACTAGTTCCAGCATCCATCTTGATTCTGAATCTCTCCAGTAATAACTTTGATATCTCCTAAGATACTAGCAGCAAAACAACTCCCACATCTCTTCAACACAGACTGACACTTTCAAATACACCAGACACAACTCCACCCACACAATAACATACTACCATATATTCCCTCAGACATACCCTAACCAGACAACATCATTATTACACACCCACACACAACATTACAGCACACCCAATTATACGGTTTATACCCCATATTCATTCAAAAAAATCACATAAACCCTCCCAATTCACTTCCCCACCACACCCACACATTAAACACACGCGCAGACCAAGGCATGAGCCATGAATCTCTGAGGCCATCAGGAATATTTTACAACTTATCGACCTTCAATTTTTTCTAATCCCTTGGATACATCTTTTGAAGTAATTGACAGCGCAAGCTTTAAGGTCAAAAGAAGCTTTAACCCAAAGGGCTACCCTGGTAATAATAGTCTCCACCAAATCATCAACATCAAACACCTTACCTCTAAATACAATCTTGTTTCTGTGAAGCCAAAGGGCCAAAATCGAATTTCCGTTTGATCCAAAAAAAAAAAAAAGCGGCCCAAATCACAGCAAAGAAATGTGATTCCCATATGTTTTTTTCCACATTCTTGAACTTGTTGGAAAGCCACCAAATCATTAGATCATGGATAGAAGGGGGGTAAACCCATTGAGTCCGCACCAAGACAGGATTCAAGATCAGACCTTCCAAGATACCTGCAATGTAAAAATAGATGAAGTGCAGTCTCCAGTTCTTGTTTACAAAAGGAACACAAACCTTCCTCTAGAACACCTTGTAGGGTGAAATTCCTTTTGAGCAGCTCACTGGCAGTAGCAAGTTTCTCTTGGATGGCTTGCCAAACCAAAATAGCTACCTTGAAAGGACTTACATTTCTCGAGATAAGCTTGGTAATGGGGCCAAAAAATTAGTGGAGTTGAACTCTCAAACCTATCTTTTTTTTGGGTAAGGACTCTCAAACCTATCTTATTCATCATATCCCTCACTCCATTAACTTCACGCCATTTGCCTTCAGAAACATATATGTTGGACAACAGAAAGTAGTTCCCAGGATTTGTAGGCTATAATTTGAAGAATTTTTGGTGGCAATCTCCCAATGTCATGTTATTGTGAACTCTACAACAACTCAATAAAGCACCCAAAACACAACCATCAAGCTCAAATGGCATTCTCTTGATCAGAGAATAAGCCTCTTCTAACTTTCCTACATGATCTAGAAGGCTCACCATACAAGCATAGGGTTCCACCCTGCTTCAATTCCATGTTCTCTTGACATGCTGTTAAAGTAGCACTGCCCTTCTTCTGTTAAGCCACTTTGGCTATATATATATAGGCGGATAATATACCAGTGAAAGTAACCAAGTCGGGCTTCTGCCCACTCCTCTGCATCAAATCAAAGATGTCAATAGCTTCCTTAGCTTCTCCATGCATTGCATACGTGCCCAATACTGCATTCCCTCAATTAACCAATTCTGGTAGGCATCCTCTCAAAACAAAGACGATACGTTTCGATCCTTCCGCAATAAGCATACATTTTTATTAATGCCCACGTACACATCACCAGAAAATGAGAAAACCAACTTCTGATAGGAAAACCATTAGCTGCCTTCCCATGCATAAATGCTGCAGTGTTTCCACAAGCTGGTAGGGATTGTGGTTGAATTTTGCTTCACCCCAAAAGTCTGCATATCTTTGAATAGGTCAAAAGACTCCATGTCTTTGCCATTTTGAGAACAAGCATCGATCACAGACGTCCAAGACACGACCTTCAAGTATATCCCTTTGTCCTTGAATTGCCTAAATACCATCAGTGCCTCATCCACAAAACCGTTTCTCAAAAGCCCACTAACCAGTGCAATGCAAGCGCCTCTAACAAATGCGTCCATTTCATCGAACACTTGTGACATCTGTAAACTACAACCGCACTTCCCATACATATTGGTAAGGGCGCTAAGCAACAATGCATTTGTCCGATTCCATTCCCATCTTGATCACATACCATTGAATTTGACTACCCACAATCAAATCCTCCAAATCCCCCACTGCTGGAAGAACACTTGATATAATTAGGCTTTAAACCTCACGAATGCATCTTTTGAGACGTCAACACTGATTCCAAATAAAATCACTTCTCATTGACCCCTGTCGTCATCCCATTACAAGATTCCACATTTGGTTCGATCCCTTTATTCTCCATGTCCTCAAAGATCTCTCATGCCTCACTTCCATGTCCTAGTCGAGTATACCCAAAAATAAAGCACTCCAAGAAATCACGTCTGGTTAAGACATTGCATCGAGTAGTTTATTGGCATCCTTTATTGACTGCATTTGATTTGCATACATAAGAACCGAACAAAGGGGTCTGAATTGAGCCGGATACCGACGCAATGCCATGAACCTGTCGTCCAGCTTTGAAGTTGGATGAAATTATTGAGTTACATGAAAAAGCATAGATCAGGGAGTGAATCGAGGAGGAGGTTGTTTGCATCGGCGAAAACAGAGGAGGGATTGACGCAGAGCCAAGAAAATCTTGAAACACCAAAAAAAACTATCGAGTATTTATATGTGTGTTCTAAGAAAATCGTGTGCCATGAAGGCGAGTTTTGTACTAGTGTAACCTCACATCTCGAACTTGTGATGCGTATTTTAACGAAATCGTGGTCGGGAAAAGCGCCTTTAGCAAGGACAACAAAATGTCCAAAAATAAGTACGTATTCAAAGGGCGAGTTCTATATTTGCCCCGTTTGATAACCATATTAGCCCTTGGAATTGGATAACCAATCCCATAGAACTACTAACAAAATGTGTTTGGTAACCAAAACCGAGTTGGGATTAGTAATCCGTAGGACTAGGAAGCCGGGGATTAGGGGTATTAGCAATACCTCGGGGGACTTGGTATTCATAGTCCGAACCCAACCCCTCCTCATTATCAATTCCTTCTCATTATTAATTTCTTCTATCAATCCAATCCCATCATCTAATCCCATCTCAAACAAACATGATATTAATAATCTCATCATCTAATCTCATCCCAAACAAACATACTCATTATCAATCCCTTCTCATTACCAATCCCATCTCCTTACGAATCCCAATCCTAATCCCATCTCCTTATGAATCTCATTCATCTATCCTTGTTATCAAACGAGGCCTGAAAGCACAGCCTGCTAAGTACCTAGAAGAACATTCTCCCCTTCTTTTGCAATTTTCAAACTTATTTTGGAATTAATTTAATCATCCGATTTGTCCATATGTTAGAAATTACTTATTTTGGAATTAATTTAATCATCCGATTTGTCCATATGGTAGAAATTGTCCATTTTATTAATCATATGAAATATCAGGTTGATAGGATACTTACTGATATTTAATCGGAGAAGAAATGTTTCAAAAAAAAATGGAAATTGAGCGGGCACACTTGATTACAAGTATAGGAGGCTTCTTCTCCGCCATTTATAGCAATTTTCGACCTTGCAATCAATTTGATGATCCAATTCGTCCAAATTGTAGAGCTTGTTAATTAGAATAATTTAGTTAATTATCAAGTTGATCGAGTACCTACTTGTATTTAATCAGAAAAGATAAATCTTGAAAAAAATTGAAAAAAAGAAAACTGGACACATTTGATTACAACCTGAAAAGACTTTTTTCCTCAAAGCTTTGGGCGTAGTGCGTCATAACCATCGGATCCGAGTTCCGATCACTGAGTCAACCGTTGCAAAGCTAATCCGCTACTCGGGCGATTGGAGCTGGTGAAGAGACCCACTTCTGAAGCTTAGGAATGTATGGAACAATCTCAGGTACAATGGATGGTTGTTGCCTATAATTCAATTTCTGTTGGCTTGCAATCTAATAGCTTTTCGGGTTTTGATTTATATGGCTTACTGTATTAGAAATTGATGCATGGTATATTGCCTCCCATGTGTTTGACATTTGGTTTGTGAAGGGAGTTGTTTTTCGGCCTATGATTTTTGTGTAAAGAAAAGTTCCATATTGTTGCCTCTCTTTTTTTATGAGCAAAGAAAACGTTCCATATCATTATAAAAGATACAAACCAATTCGATTAGGGGTCAGTATACAAAGATTTAAGGTCATTTCTTCGAATTGCTCTCCATTTCTAAATTCATAGCCTTCGCGGTAGCTTCATCGATGTTACCTACCAAATAAAAGGCCGGTTCAGATTCAGTATTGTTGCTTAGAAAAAGACTTGCATCAAATCTCAACTTCAGGAGCTCCTTCCATTTGATTGGCAAATAAATACCCTCCTCCTTCGTGGAGCTTCAACTATAATTTGGCATGTTTATGTGAAGGCATTTTTGACACCACACACTACATACTCCACTGGCGAAGGGGAAATCCATGGTGATAAGGTTCCTCAAGCCAGTGGCGGACCCAGAAATTCATGGCACTGGGGTCAAATTTTACATTCTCTCCGTCCCACTTTGTTGTGGTCGACCCCTGTTGTTACCGCTAACAACTAACCCATTAGAATTTCAATCCATTTCAATGGGTGAGAAGATTTTATTTTTCTGATTATTTAATTCTAAAGGATCATAATTAAATTTTGACCGTAGAACTCTCGTTGGTTAGTCCTAAGAGATATTTGATTTTACGATTTTCTTAGGATTAATCAACGAGAGCCCTATAGTCAAAATTTAATTATGATTATTTATGATAAAATAATCAGAAAACTAAAATCTTTCTATCGGTTCAAACGAATTGAAATTTGGAACACTTAATTTTTTAACTATATATTTTTTAATATATAAACTACATGTTGAAAAATTAAGTGTTCCAAATTTCAATCCGTTTGAATGAGTGAGACGATTTTATTTTTCTGATCATTTAATTCTAAAGGGTCATAATTAAATTTTGACTTTAAGGCTCTTGGTTAGTCCTAAAAGATATTTGATTCTATGATTTTCTTAGGGCTAATTAATGAGAGCCCTATAATTAAAATTTAATTACGACCCTTTAGAATTAAATGATAAATAAAATAAAATCTTCTCATCCATTCAAACGGATTTTAATTTGGAACACTTGATTTTTTAGAGAAAGCTGTGTCCGGAGAGAGAAGAATCGTGTGTCAATATTGCCCTTGGGGCAACGAATATGGTGAGGGCAATAATTGAATTATTGTTGTAGTACTTGGGGCAAATTTATTAAAATGTTCCAAATATATATAGCCATCGTGAGGTAGTTTGGAGGGCAGTGGGGTCGCGTGACTCCCCTTGCCCTCACATGCTTCCGCCCATGCCTCAAGCCCAACTTCACTCACCGCCTGTCATCTTCTTTGAAATGCCAGCACATGTTGGATTTCTAGGTCTGGGAATTATAGATTGGCATGCTTGTAGATGTGATGTAACTGTTTGGAATAGGACAGAGAGCAAATGTGGTCCCCTTATCTCACTGGGTGCAAAGTAAAGCAGAAAGTTGTTGGTATACTTGCTAAATTTACTTGTCTTTGCATTATGGTGTATTTGGTTTATCAGTTTACAATTCCAATATCACATCCAGCTAATCATTTTACAATTCCCCCATCGTTAAATAGTTTAAAGATGGTTGTTCAGAGAGAACTAAATTACTTTCTAAAAAATGCTGATCGGTTGTGGCATGTGCCCACATGAACAGAGTGAACCATGTATAACTGGACCAATACTGCTAGAATCTTCTTCGTGCCCTTCCCAATAATGCCTCATACTTAGGTTTTCCCTCCAGTTGAACCCTTATAATGTGATTGTTTTTAATGCTTTTATGTTGCTGGAATCATTGTTTGATTGTTTCCATGTATAAATCATCTCCCAAAGAAGTAGCTGGATCCTGTCATGTCACATTTTCCATGCTCGCTGATTCTGAAAGTGCCGTGCGTAATTTTTATTTTTTTTGCTTCTGTGCTCTGCCAATTTTTTTTATATTTTGATTTCTCAGTTGAACGTTGCTTGTGGAGAGCATGGAGCTTTGAAAGCAATGAGTTTCAGGAAAAAAGGTATTATTTCCTTGTCTTTCTTTATGGAAATTATGAAAATGAGGGGTCAGTCAAGTGTCAGGAAAAGTGGTAATGTGCATAAATCAGTGATGTTTGTGAGTCCTAATATGAGGAAGGGTCATAAAGCTCTTTCGAGGCTGGTTTTAAGAATTGGAATTGTGTTCAAGCCTTGGGGTATATCTGGGTTCCACTTTGGATTTCTCATGTGGGAAAGGTGTTTTATTCTATCATACTGTTGATCGATTTAGAAGCCGTTTGGCTAATTGGAAGTTGTCTTTTTTATCATTTCCAGGGAGATTGATTTTAGTCAAGCATTACTCTTTCAGCCATTCCCACTTATTTGTTCCGAGTCTTTCGGGTTCTGGAGTACTTGGTGCGAGAGGTTCGAAGTATTATCATAAGTTCTAATGGGGTAAGGGTGAAGACAACGGTGTTTGCTGGAAGAAGTGGACGGATTTGCATAAGCCAATGGGACTAAGTGATATTGGGCTAAGAGATTTGAGTTGTTTTAAACAAGCTTTGCTTGCCAGCAAGCTTGGAGGTTGGTTTATTACCCAGATTCTTTGATCGAGAAAGTTTTATTTGGTAAATATTGTTGGAGGCAATAGTTTAGGAAATGCAGGGCTTCCTCTGGTTGCTCTTGGGGCTGGAGGAGTATCCTTTGGAGGCGTGATCTGCTTCTTAAGAGTGTTGGATGGAGGGTAGGAGATGGCTGTAAGATCATGAGCATGGAGATCATGAAGCTGGAGTGCAAAAGAAATGAGTCCAGGAAAAGGGTACTATTTCCTTGTGCTATCTTTTATGTGAAGCGCTAGGAAAATGAGCTGTTCATCCACCATCAGCATACTGGTATCAAATCATTCTTAGGCTGCCATTTGTTGTCTTAACTATTTCGCGACCATTATTTGCTCATTCTGGTAAGTGATTTGTTCTCTCTTTCTCTTTGACTGTTGGATGACTGTTGGTTCTAGTGCGATCGATATTCTGGCTAGTAGTTCTTCTGAGAAAGCTCGCACAATTGAATATGGCTACGAATGATGTTATGGCCAATCTGAGTAGTTGTATTGATGCTCTTTCAAATAGTGTGGTTAATTCTTAGGGTAATTTGGGTATTGTGGGCAATTGGGCTAATAATGCTGCTATTCTCGTACTCAACTGATTCCGAAGGAGTCTCATGTATTAACAACTTCTTCGATATTCTTGAATAAGCGACTGTTGAGAATAGGGACCATTTACAAATTGCTGTAGATGATACTCCTACTGTAAGGCAGATTAAGCAGTTGACTGCCGAAAATCAGAGGTTTCGGAAAATTTCTGGCAACGCTAACAAAACCCTAGTTTCTGCTGCTGATGTTGCTGGTAAACCTACTTCTTGGAAGGATATTCTTACACAGGGTGAGGGTGGGAATAAGTCTCAGAGAATGAAGCTGGGTTTTATACCCCCTATCTTTACTCATGACGGAATTCTTATCTGTCCTCCTCCAGAGGTGGAGGAATGGGGATGCTCTAAATGGTAAAATTGTATTGTTGTCTACTTCATCGATAGATAGGTGATAAGAAATCAGCTTTTGCTACGGTAAGGAGTAGTTGCGCTGAAAATATGGGCTAGATTTGGTATCAAGGCAATGTTGAAAACGAGATTCGTATATCAATGGAAATATGCAACATACCAAAAATAAACAAGGTTAGAAACTTACTTAATCAATTTCGGACCGGGGGTGGGGCTGCTGCCCCTCAGACACAGCAGCAACCAGTTGCCCCTCAATCGTCTCAATGCGTCACCGTTTCAAGGAAAAGGAAGACCCCATCTCATGCCTTCAACCCTTGTTTGGCTGCCAAACCATTTGATGATTTTGTGGGGCCACTTTCGGGTCCCAAAAAAATTATTCAAAGCTCAAGTTATTCTCAAAATATTTATCTTTGGATTCTTGTAAGAAATTAGCTCAATTCAATAGCCGTAAGAGTTTTTTCAGCATTCGTAAGAATCCTAAAAATTCTAAAAAGTCATATGTTATTGACCAAACACTCAAATAAAGATTATTGATTGATTGATTTTGTGGGACCCATTTCGGGAGCCACAAAAATGATTCAAACCGCTCATAAGTTTAAAAATATTTTTCACTGATTCCTCGAAAAAAATTAACTCAATTTGATTGGTAAAGCTTTTTTCATAATTCATAGGGCCTTCTATGAATGCTAAAAAAGCCCTTAGCACAATATTTCTGGTAACTAAACGGAGCCTTAGGGATATCGGATTGAGCTAATTTTTTACAAGCATCCATAGAAAAATATTTTAAGCATAACTTGAGGTTTGAATCATTTTTCTGAGATCCGAATCGTTATGAAAAAGCTTTACTAGCTATATCGAATTGAGCTACAGTAATTTTTTTTTTCAAGGAATCAATGACAAGTATTTTAAAACTAATAAGTGGTTTGAAATATCTTTGTGGTGCTAGAAATGGGCCCTAGAAAAATAATTAATCGATAATCTAAAAGTGAGTGTTTGATTATTAATTTATGGCTTTTTTCAATATTCATAGAGCTCCTACGAATGATGAAAAAGCTCTTACAAATATTAGATTAAACTAATTTTTTACCGGATCAAAAAAAAAAACTAATTTTTTACTATAATTCATAAAAATATTTTAAGATTAACTTACACTTCGAATAATTTTTTTGGACTCAAAATGGGCCCCACTAGATCGATCATCAAATGCTGTGGGGGCCTAAAACAAGGAATAAAGCCCCAAGGCATGAGATGGTGCCTTTCTTTTCTTTGAAACCGTGACGCATTGAGTGTCCTTGAGGGGCAGCTGGTTGGGTCTCTTGAACGTTTATGAATAATACTATTTATGTTTAGAAGCAAATTTGTCCCCCATATCTGTCTTTTTGGGTCTCTTGAACGTTTGCCTTCCAGGATTATCCAATTTTCAAAGAACGGAAGTAGCACCACAATTTGTTCAACGGACAAATGCAAACTTGTGCAGTACTCTCTCTCATACTCAATAAGAATGCAATGTGTGTGCTCTGTAATTTTTTTGGTGTCTAAAAAAATGCACTTGAATCCTATAAATGGTGCATATGGTAACCTTTCATAAAAGGGAGGTGATTGATAGGAGACACCCAACCAATTGAGATACAATGGTTAATGGTGAACAGACGTGAAAAAGAGACACACCACTTCGACAACCTACCATGTAATGCCTAGCAATTACCACGAAAAGTTACATCCATTGGGAAAATAACTTTACTGTTAGAAATGGGAAAATGATTTTGCTACTCCATTTTTTGTTAGAAATGGGAAATATGGCGTGACAAAATGAGCAGTCTAGAAAAGTTTTACACTTAAAATTTCCAAAGGGATCTAGGACAAAACATTTACCAATACTTTTGACACTAATCCTAACCGTTGCTTTGGATGGTTAAGATTGAAAGTAAAAAGACCACTCTCTCTCTCTTCCCCCCTCCACGTGTTGTACCTTTGTCTCTCTACTGTTCTCTCTCTCATTTAATTTTAAATCCTAAAATGTGTATAATTTTTGTTGTACAAATTTAATTTTTATAAATTTTATATTTCTAAAATTTACAAAATGGGATCCATAATGGATGTAAAATTAAGTAAAACCAAAAATTTTAATTCTTCCATGTGACAGTAATTTTTTGGGATCATGTAGATGAATTTATTGGAAAAATTAATTTTTTATATCTTCTCAATATTCCTATTTTTTTCATAAGAATAAATGAAAAGGCAATAGAAAAAATTAAGGTTAGATTCCACATGTATCTGTCAATGCTGAATCCTTAATTTTCTTACCATCTCTAAGTCCCTCAGGATTTGAAGTAATTTTCATTTCTAGAGGATGTTTTTTTCTTGGTTTGTTTCTTTGAAAGCAAAAGCTTATATTGTTCTCTCTTTTTCTATTACCTTTCATTTATTCGTACAAAAAAATAGGAATATTGAGAAGATAGAAAAAATTAGTTTTTTCAACAAATTCATCTACATGATCCCCCAAAAATTATTGCCACATAAAAAAAATTAAAAATTTGGTTTTTCATAATTTTACATCCATTATGGATCTCATTTTCTAAATTTTTTCAAGTAGATTTCAGAAATATAAAAATTTATCAAAATTGAATTTGTATAACATAAGTTATACACATTTGGAGATTTAAAATTAAGAGAGAGAGAGAGAGAGAGAGAGAGA